>UYYA01000188.1:0-93938 GCA_900624975.1 Angiostrongylus costaricensis | reverse complement strand
TATTTATGGCTAATTTGTACAAATCTGATGATTTACTGATCATTAGATGGTCAAAGTTTCTTTAATCTACAGGATATCCACTAAGCATTAGCATGACACCCACCATTGCTCATAGCCGTAGTCAGTGAAATGATAGTTTTACCGGTCTTAGGATCCTCAGTGGCTGAGATGTAGCCGTTCTCGCTGTGGATCTCCACCAGCTCGCTCTCAGGCGCGCTGATGTCCCACGCGAATGCCCTGAAAGTCGGTAAAAAACCGAAATACCACTATCTCTATTCCTTTTCCTTTCTATTCCGTTTTTTGAAAGTCTTAAGCCCATGTCTTCTTCTACCGTAGTAAATCAAGGCGATACTTCTTTCGTAATTTACTAATCTCATCTTAATGCGTTCACTAAGAGGTGACGGTCCTCTGTCATGCAAGAAATCTCGAGCCGGCTCTTCCACAGGCTACTCGAGAGTACTCCATAGTACGTGTTAAACTTGAGCCATAAGCAATAATATACTTGACTTAACATGCAGAAGCATTCTAGCGACGAACAACACTTTTGTGAGGAATTCCCTACTAGCTTAAGTACATATTATATTCTAATCTTGATGACATATGTGTGCATTAAAGTATTTACGTATATACGGATTGCAGCCTGCGCCTTGGCTTATTTAAGATCCTGCTAAAAGATGCTATACAAAGGAGGCAATTCTAGTAAGCTACGAATTGTTACTGTTTCTCTCATACCAAAAAGGTGGATTGTCGCTCGAATTACTCGATAGTTAACTAGAGCGCAAAGGCGTAAACGGGTAAAGCAATCGAAGTTGACTAAGCCTTTAAGGATGCGCTATGCATTTAACTCCATTCGTAGCATCGCAGAGGTGATTGAACGCAGATTATTTCGAGGCAATACCCTTTGAGGGCCTATGAATTGGCCCATCAAGCAAATATTTTTATGCTGCCAGATAAATCTGGAACAATTCGATGTTTTTCTTCAATAAGCAGACACGAGGTTGTTATTATAAGATTTATTAGGATACAATAGCTGATGTTTCGGCGGTTTCGCCTTCTTCAGAGCCTGGAAAGATCAAATTGAGATGCGATCTACCCAGCCAAACACTTTCATAACCCTAGCAGATAAAACTTGACAAATAAATTTGTATTCGCATAAGAAACAGCTTCATTTAAACATCTACCGTTTATTTATTGTAAGTATTTAAGCTGGTTGATGGATAGCAGCCGCACAGAGTAATACATGGGCGATAACTGTGTCTGCGTCAGACCATTGGATTAGCCTGAGCTATAGCGCCAGGTCGCGCGTGATGACAAGACACTCCTCCTTGCGGTTTATTTTTGAATTTTTGGAATTGATCCAAAACGCTTCAAGAGTTTTACGCTGATGTTTTCGATTCGTGGGTGAGGATAGTGACTCCTACTTCAAAATCTTCTCCGTTGTGTTCCTGCATCCTATGCGCGCCTAGTGGAGTGTTTGGTTTTAATTTAGATTTACCGACTAGGTGTTCTTTTATGCGGACGCAGAGCGGTCTACCCGTTTCGCCAACATATTCGTCCCCTCACGCTTTACAAGACATCAGATAGACTGTGCCCGAACTTATGCAATCACCGTCTCTACCGTTAGGGCAAATTACTCTGCGTCCGCATAAAAGAACACCTAGTCGGTAAATCTAAATTAAAACCAAACACTCCACTAGGCGCGCATAGGATGCAGGAACACAAAGGAGAAGATTTTGAAGTAGGAGTCGCTGTTCTAACGTTGAAACGTTTTGGATTACTTCCAAAAATTCAAAAATGAAGCGTAAGGAAGAGTGTCTTGTTATCACGCTTGACCTGGCGCTATACCTCAGGCTAATCCAATGGTCTTACACAGACAGTTATCGCCCATGTATTACACTGTGCGGCTGTTATCCATCAACTAATTTAAATACTTACAACAAATAAACAGTAGGTGTTTGAATGAAACTGTTTCTTATGCGAATGCAAATCGATTTGTCAAGTTTTATCTGCTAGGGTTATGAAAGTGTTTGGCTGAGTAGATCACATCTCAATTTGACCTTTTCAGGCTCTGAAGAAGGAGAAACCGCCGAAACGTTAGCTGTTGTATCCTAATAAATCCTATAATAACAACCTCGTGTCTGCTTATTGAAGAAAAACATCGAATTATCAATCAATGCCGAGGTTAACAGAAAGTCGGTCGTGGGAATCTGGAAACAATTCGCTAACTTTAGAGGAATGCGAAAGAGTGTTAAGCCCAGAGTGTGAGATCAAATCAACGGAAGTGGATGTAACGCAGGACACCGATAGCCACTACTACTAACAAGAAAATAGGCTCAAACAGTACAGTAACAATAAAAGAGAAAATAAGTGTAACAGCTGTGTAAGCTGGGATGACGCACAGCTTCAGGATTATTTCTAATACGAGGATACTACATGTAGAACTCATAATGCATAGATGTTGTTTTACAATGTGGCTACTCACGTATAGTTCAACGACGGTGTGCTGTTCCTTGCAATGTCACTTATGGAGATGTCGATTTGCTCTCCGTAGGTGAATTTTGGTATAGTAGGAAAGTACGCCTTGCCACCGAACTCTGACCTCCACCTATAGAAGCTCAAACCATCTATGGTATAGGTACAAAAGTAATGGCTTTCATTTCTGACAATAACATTCAACGACCAAATAGTGCACAGATCAGTAATGGATCCGCTAACAACCACAACGATGCTGAGATATTTGCAAAAATCCAGATCGCGGTGGGTAACAAACGCTTAACGAACGCGCCATTACCCTTTCCAAGGGCTCATGTACCACCACACCATGTGGGTACTTCGTTTCGCCTCTCAGCTAGTTCCATAGATCAGCTAACAGCCGAGTGATGCTTAAACTGATTAAGAACTTACCCATGTGTCAGCTGGAAAGTTCGAGAGGGTCTGCTTTCTTAGAACATGATACAAATCCAAATGAACGCAGTGAGGACGATTTGAAATGTAGGAAATAAACCGAAACTCCGCAATGAGAAAAATGCAAAAGCACAGTGGGAAATAAGAATCATGAATTTAGACATAGATTGGGCAATCTTTGCAACCACAATGAAGATTTTCTACGGTACCAATGTTCGTTCATGTTGTTTCTTACGTGTTCTCGTGAAAACAGCTACATTTGGTCCATCAAAAAATGTGACAGAGTTAAGCAGGCCATAAGGGTACTACTATTGACTATAGTAGACCCTGACTCGACAGCTAAATGTAGAAAACGGGGAAATCTGCATGGATGTTGTTTTTTTCAAATCAACAACCGTTTATTCTAGCCTGAAGTATTCTTCAGCCATAACCTTCCTAACCACTACGGTCCTTGAAACAAGTCTTTCACTTGCAAAACATACGGGTGACAATTCATGACCCACACAGCTGAGAATATGGCAGATTAACTGATACGTGCTGCAAACACACTAGGGCATTTTACATGTGGTTGTCGCCTAAGACTTCTACATTCATTTGCGATTCACTCTAATGCTCCTCTTGTCCATATAGCATTAGGTCATCCCTTTTTATGTATCCTCCCATTCATCTCGTGGATGAGTATTTGTCGACGCTCTTAACAGCGGCGTCCCTTTCAATGTTATGCTGCCAATTGTACTCCAGATGATGTAAGTAAAACACTATGTTCCACAGGTGATGCAAAACCCCTAAGCATAGCGGTGGTTTCAGTTCTTGGCTCAGAGATATAGCAGAGCGTTGACGGACTCGCAAGTCGAACGAGTTAGTGGAAGATTTTTCTTTAATTATACAATCAACTCGTCCATCTCAATTTGTTTTCCATTGTTGTATGGCTTTTCAAAAAATATCCTTCGGTTCATCTTGGTCTTAGTCGTTACTTGGTTAAATATTTTGCGAATAATATCTGCTCCACTGATTCTATTCACGAAAATATCGCAATATCGTCGACAAAGCAGGGGTTCATTGGAAATTCATTTTGCACCAATAGAAATACCATTTCAGTCCCCATGAGAGGCTTCACTGCCCACTTTAATGTTTCGGACACTGTACTCATCAATTTTGTTGCACTCGATTTCCAGCGAGGAGAATATAAGGAGCGAACGATGGCCTCAAATTGCAAAGGCCGGTATCTGGTGACATTTCTCTGGTATTCTAGATGAAAAGTAGGTGGTGGTCTGCATCGTCGTCGTGCATCGCATGCTCCGTCGTAGTTTTAGAGTTGATCGGCTATCACTGGTCACTCCAATCATCGCTTGACGTTGCATGCAATTGCCTAATGCGGGCGGTACTAAGCTGTAGGATCCTGTCAAGAAATTCCTCCTGCATAGTTCAATATTGAGAAACACTTGTGTTCATGATAAAGGGATGAGCAAAAAACACTATTTTGTTACATCAGGCCTTTGAAAAAATTCAAGAGAACTCCTTATTGCTTCCACCACATTAGAACGCTGTTTCGCTGTTATTTACCTTGTCCTAGATCAGTTTTTGCGCGCTTTCTTTCTTCGACTTCTTGCAATACTTGGGCCCTATTTTTTTCGATTACGCGATTTCAAAAAACAATGCAAATAGGAAATGCATACGTCTGTCTTCGAGTGAATTACTCTGTTCATTATAGTGTTGATGGACTAACCTTCCGACCATCCACGCCACAGATTTCAGTTCGGCCGGAAGGCGACGTATGTCGTATCCTGAAAGGAGTTCGACGCAATTGTTGGGTAACAACACACAAAAAGTTAAATTACTCGTTGTAGAAAAGTTTTCGTCACCGTTTTATCCACTAACGCAGAACGACTTTTATTTGGATGGTAGGTGATCCTTTGGCAAGCACACATCCATGCTCAAAAATGGCGTGGTATTTTTTATCTTGAAGCTTAGCCAAAGGCAAACCCACTCAAAGGGTCAAGGAAATCCGGAAAGAAACATATTCATAAGATGGAAAACATCACTTCGACCAAGGACGGCCAGAAACTGCTTGTGACGACCAACTGGTAGCCTCTATGTCGTCCGCTGCTTTCAATCCAAAGAACGAATCCCTCTCAACATTATCTGCGAACAAGGCGCTGGTTTGAGCCTGCCCCAGGTTCACTACGCCTCGCATCGGTCCGAGATCGGACAATTGGTAGCAAACTTGTCTGGAAGCAGCTGGCCTTCCTTGATCAACAAAAGCCGGTGTCTGTCTGTAAAGAGAACGACCTTGAAGCTCCTTAGTGAACCCGTTCCAACATTACAAGATCCACACTGTGTGGACATTCACCTATGTTCATGAAGAAGACCAAAAAATACATAAGTAGTAACCAAACCCACATTTGAATACAGGGATCTTCGTGAATAATGAATGCAAAGAATCGACTCGAGTGCAAAAATTGCTGGGATCCCCACGAAATGTGATGTCGGGTCGTGTGAAAAAATACTTGTGAAATCGAAATTTGCCCTGTTCTCATAGGATCACCTGTGAGCACGGGCCGCTGAACTGTTCACATTTAGGAAATAAATTGTTCTTATTGTTCTTACGCTGCAAAGATGCTTTTCCCTATTAGTGTAATTCCCCCGTTGAGAATAAAAGACAAATCAAAAAGGCTCTTACTGTAATGGATGGGTTTTCCACAAATCTGGCACATTCGTGGACAATGGCGCGTCACCAATCCCGTCTCATCGCAGGTTGACCGATTTGATACAATCTGAGTATGACCATGTATGAATTTACAACTTTTTTGAATTTTTAGTACATGAATTTTATAAGTATGAAGCATGAAATGCGTCGTTCAGTCGCCAATGCTTCAGTGAGGCCAACGGCTTGAAAAAAAGAGAAAGACAGAGCAACATAGACAGTGTACACTGCAGTGTAGAAAAGCTTAGTGCAAGTAAGGAAGGTGCTTAGGGTCACTCTGCGCCACAAAACTCAGTGAAATTGTTCTATGAACTAATAGAAGACGATTTAACGTAACGTTTCAAATAATTTAATGAGGTGACCTATAAAATCCTGACGAAAATTTGGGATCAAAAAAGGCTGATGTGCAGATTAAGAAAAATAGTCGGAGCTCTCCTCCCCTTTTGCAAAGCTCCTTTAGCTATCCGATTAGTAATGAGTGGAAGGAAATTTGATAAGCCGATATGAAAACTCATCATTCGACAAAGTGTTCAGTTTAAAGTAGAAGTAATGAAGACTCACCCACTCTGCACAATTCATGTCAGTATCACGACATTTGTCCAACTTCAGTGCGGTTATGGACGATATGAGCGACAAGAAAGTAATGTGCAATAGAAAGCTCATCTGCAATCAGGAAATACCGTAACGATATCACAAGAGGATTGATGAGAAATTTCCGGAGACACAACAGAATTAGTATTTCAATGGGATAGACGACGTGCTCACGTAATGACTTCATGAAGAAAGGCAAATAAGCAGAAAATTAGCAATACAGTAAAAAAAAATAGAAAGATTCTTTGTTGAAAGTTGAGCGAAAAGGAGGGTCTGACACATTTTACAGTCATTTCCTCTTTGGATAAGGGAAAATATGAAGAGGACTGTAGACACCAAGCAGTAGGTCCGAACACAAGTGGATAAACACGTTGGTCCGTTCAACTTCTGTATCTACCCATTACGCTCAAGTAAATTCGGAACAGCAAAGAATTTCCATAATTAGGCTGATGGTCACTTTCTCCTTGCATTCTTTCTTCCACCCACCATCTAGGCTTGTGTGCACAACGGTTAGAGGTACGCTGTAATAAACATGCACGTTGCTTCCATCCAGGTGAATCAAGTCCTTCATCATTTTGGAGTCTCTAAGTTGACACCAGAAATGGTTCGGAAGATTTAAAAAACCGTCCCGCCACCACAACTGACTGTGTAGATCAGGTATACATCCGCTCATCTTTCATGAAAGCACTGATCAACGCCAAATACTTGATCCTTTGTCTTTTTCATTAACCACCACTTAGAGGTGCGTCACGTGTCCGCGGAGTTAACCGGCTCGTGACATTAGGAGAATCTGTGGAGTGGAGCAAAGGAAACTTATAGTTCGTTAACAAGAGTAGAGAATAAGACCCTCGACGTTGATCAATTCCTGAGGGATGCGCTATGCTTTCGACTTCATCAGGGATCGTCAGACGTGATTGGATGCAAATCTCGGCCATAGAATGGTTTACGATGGTCTAACCGACCACTGAGCTGCGTCAAAGATCGGCTTGGTCATATTGATCAACAAAGTGTCGTTCACAATCTAAAAAGTGCTGGTCATCCCATTTCTACATGGAAAAACACATAAATCGAAAAGTTGAATAAACAAAATATCACAACGAAGCGCCAGATCGAAGAAATGAGAAGAAAAAACGAAAGCAGAGGCTAAAACATTGTGATTTCGAATACATCTATAGCTTAACCGGGTCCAATACGGATTTGTGCTCCTCAGTTCATTCCTGTTGTTGAGCAATCGCAGACAGCACTCATAGAAAATAAACATGGCTAACAGAAAGGCAAAGTTAGGCACTCGGTTTGATGGGGCACGTGAGACCTCGCTAAGGATAACCGCCAGTTCGAAGCACAACTGAAGTTCCGGGTTTCGAACATATACCATCATCATTGTAGTTGTCAATAGAGAATCTGCCTCGTTGACGAGGAATAGGTTAGCGAGATTTCGAGTGTTTAGGATATTTGCTTCACGTGAAAAGTGCAAGATTGCTTAGTTAGGGTTAGAGCTAGCAGTGTGGCACTTTTGGTCCTCTTGTATAAGCATTTTGTTTAAATTCAATAGTATGACGAAAAGCAAGCATTGATCGACATTTAACAAAAAGATCTTTTTGCACCTTAAAACGGTATTATCTACAGAAGAACAACATGTGATTCGTCATGCAAATTTGGCCAGAAATCTGTACTGCCGGATCTCACGCATAAGCAGGAAAATTTTTGGTTTTGAGGCAAAGTAGGGCGCGTGTAGCTCAATGGTTAGAAGTGCTCTAAAATACAGACTGTGAATTCAGTACGATCCCGCCGTCTGGAGAAACCAATCTTATCGGCAAACTGTTACCAGGTTTCGAAAACCGACTTCCGTTTAGCCTCGGCATGAGTGATAGTGCGCATACTTTCATTGATAAGCTAACATGAGGTTGATAAAGGACTTCATTCGACTAAAATTTCGTCTTCCGCAGTACCGATGAACAGAGTCGATGTCCAGAGACCTTTGCACTCTCGAAGCGGTGTCTCCGTCGTCGCACCGAGTCGGGTCTTCTTCAGTGGTGCACCGATCGAATCTTGCTTATTCCCTGAAGAAGGCGAAGTCGTTCGTCGAAGCGTCAGCCACCGAATCAAGGTAACAACAGCTGCTATTACCAACCTCTCGTCTGCTCAACAAGGGACTTGACGCACCATTTTTCTTTGGCATTTTACTGCGATGTAGTGAACTAGAATGCGGAAGCAACAAAATAGAAAACATTGAAGATGTAGATGTTCCAGTCTTTTGAGTCTCTGCTCATATTGCCTTCATTTTAAGAACGTTTACACGCTATTCAAACGAAGCTGACAAGAAAACGATCAATCACTTCTCGAAGATGAACGAGGCAGACAAGAATTTCCGCCAGTAGTTGCAAAAATAAGTAGGATAAAAATACGCCTGTTTAACAAGTTATGAGAGCAGAAAGATAACTGAAGAAGACAAGTGGTGTGTGCAGAGATCAACGAAATAATTAAGTACGTGAATAAGACGGGGATGAAAATTTAGCAAAAATAGTAAAGTTTTGTGCTATTAGTGGCAATATGTCGAGGTTAACAGGATGAGAGATGCTGGCTAGTCAGAGACACTCTTCAGACGGGCAGGCGTTCTTCACGCCCAAAAACCCGTCATCCTGATCGAAAGCCTGGACTGTCAAGTTACGTCACTACTTCTCGGGTAGTCCGACCGGCCAGTGTTCAGTGGGTTTTGGTGACAATTCAACTATGCGCATCTAAGAACTTATGGCCATGTAACCGAATACAGCGGTACGGTAAGAAACCTACCTCTTGGATTTCCCAGTTTTTCGACGTTTCATGAATCACACTTCCAGGGGAATCAGCTAGAGCTTTGTCTCTAGAAGGAAAAATGTCACGGCATGGACTTAGTTTTCTTATTGAATAAGTGCACTCCATAGCCGAATTTCTCCAACATGCACTTCTACACCTTTCGCCGATACTGTGCTGACCCCATTTCAATCTAATTTCGTCTCAGTCGTATTTTCTTTTTTCACCATTTTTTGTTATTTAGATTGCTTAATTCCACTGTGAACACTGTATATGTCATTGTTCTTTGAAGCCACGTACGCCACCAATAATTTTCCGGATGTATGAAAACGACTATCGGCATCACTAAGAGTGAAGAACGATGCTGCCATGAAACTCCTCCAACTTTATTGTCTACTCGAGAACTAGTTCGTTTCTGTCAAGGTCATCAAAGTATTCACATGTCTTCGTGAACGAAAAAGTCGGATAAAAGTATAAAGCTCTCGGCGTTTATCGATTTCTGAGGGATGCGCCATGCATTCAACTTCATTAAACATCGTTTGGAGGTGATTGAATGTATATCTGGCCTTTACAATACCCCACGGTGGCTTACCGATGTAACGCGCCAGTGCTGCTATTCTCCCAGACAAGTCTGGTACCGTTTTGCCGACCCCGGAGAGATAGACGGCTTGGTGGGCCATAGGCGCTGGAATCGATTCTAGGTGTGTATGGTAGAGCGCCTCCGACCATTGCGCCGCACACACCCTTCGGATCTGATCGGATAATGAGAAAATCGGTTAGTCTGAGATAATTGCAAACCGCTAAGGAAGACGAAATTACCGATCGAATAAAAATGATTCAAAAACGATGCTTATAGCTGATGTAGACATTATCGTAAGAGTAAAATAGTGAGCGAGCAACTTCCTGAGCGAATTCTGATTATTAACATGGTCCAGAACTCTATTGCAGCTTCTGAATTGTTCAGATAAGCTCTTCTGAGTTAACCTCAAGCCTTGATGACTTCGCCGCCGAAACGGTCATTTTTCTGCATGCTTCTTCTAAACTAGTTTTAAGTGTGCATATAGCTTCTTTAAATCTGATCCTAAGCATGGACTTTTGACGAAATTGAAACTTCCTCGCTTCTGTTTCAATTGTCTCTCAGCAGGTTTTTATTACTGTGAATATTTTCTGATTCATAATTTACGAATGAAATGGTGATCTAGTTCAGCAGGTTTTCGTTTGTTGTATAGCAGATCTTATGTCTGTTCGTAACGAAACTCTTTATGAGAGAACACTTGGACGAACCGATTGCATATGGGTTGGATGCAGCCACAACTCGTTCGGTTACATTTTCATCCGCTACTCACAAACCCGTCATTCGTGAACGTAGTCAGCATCGAATATGATTTTCCTTGAAGGGACATTGGCTTCGCCTATAAATGAATCCAGCGATCAACAACAAACACAGCCATTCTTGATGGAGACCATGTCTGAGGTCGATACACACCTTTAGACTGCACAAATATACTCATTCCTGCTTCCTTCTAGAGTCACTATGGACCATTTTACTATATTGCACTCTGAGCTAACCTAGCGACTTAATTAAAGAGTTGTTGGTGAGAAATTGGAGAAACTGAATCGGTCCAATAACCGATCCGTGACTTCTTCCAACGGTTTGAAAGAAGTAGCCAACGTTATCCCATTTCTCTTCCTTAGGCCTGTCAAATCTTCATTTTTGAGTCCGATGTTCAGTAGTATTTTACCGTCGTATTCTTTGTGTTTGAACTAAATGTTGTCTTTTCACTGACGATGTAAGGGCAGCACTCCAAACAATTTCCTTAATGCACTTCAGAATTCATTGATGCTCGGTTAAACGGTCTAAACATAAACTAAAAACTAAACTTGCGTTAGATACATTTGATGTCAAATGTTCAACAGCACTTTTGGACTACATTTTTTGCCGAGCACATCCAATCGAGCAAGATATTTCCGTACTGTTCCATGCGGGTTGGTTTCTTCAAGCAAATTCATCCATGGCATGTGCATTCATGGGTGGGGTGATATGCCACTGCAGTAAAGCCAGCATTCGTCACTTCTATTTCTATTCTATTCTCTAGATCTATTCTATAGATTCTAAACCTGACTAGTTTGAATTATCCGTCAATTCTTTGGGCATATTAAGACTTTCAGTGATCACATCTGCAGGATAAGATTTTCCTTCTTAGGTTGTTTTTTAAATTATACGTATCTGGGTCCACAAAGAATACAGAAATTTCCATTCTATTTGCCTTAACCAAACCGACTGAGCGGTCTGCGCTTTTGAAGCCTAAGAAAGCTATGCCGAGCCGTTCTAAATCACCACATCGAACTGTCATCGACCTTCCTGGATCAGGATTTGTGCCCTTGTGACTAGGTTCTTTCTAGAATTGCGGACACTCCTCTGATTAATCTCACTGTCTGATAGATTTCCGGATGAAAACCTTGAACTCGTCCTCAGCGTCAGTGACCCTGTTGAAGACGAACATACACCGCACTTCACATTCAAGTAGGCAGCAAATAAAAAGTTAGCATTATCATGGGGTAGTTCTGCGATAGAGACCTCATAGATCATAGTGACAAAGTTCCGTATCCACACTGTAGATGCGTTCGCTCTCCTACACACTCATCCATTAGCAGACGTGAGAGTGAAGCGACATCCCGTCTGCGCTGCTGGCCGCTAAGCTGATCCAGCTATGCTACGTGATATGTCCTTACAATCGATTAGATCGATTAGTGTTCCTTTTCCTATATTCCACTACTGGTAAAATACAATAGAACTGTTTAAAAAACCCGTGGGACGATGATATTTAAATTCTACGAGCTGTGTCAGAGGCATCAACATTGGACTAAAAAAATGCAGAATGATCTCAACCGTGGCCTTCTAATTGAGTTATATAGCTCTATCGAATACGAACATAGCGAAAAAAACTAAAGGTCCTAAATCAAGAGAACGAATATGGCATTCTAGTGGGCGGACAGCTCCCAACTCTTGCTCGCATAAGCTAGGTCTTCATACGTCTTCCATGACTAGCAGCTACTTCTGAATTTATCAAATACATCTACAATAGTTTCTAAGAATTTGGCTAGAAGAAACAACTTCAAAGCATGACTTTGAGAATCGACTTTCAATGGAAACCCTAGGAGTTCTCAGTCCATTTCTAGGGAAGAAATCGTAAAAACTTATTTCACTCTTGCATCTATTCGAGCTTTTCAGCTATGTTTTCGTCACTTTATCATGTCTTATTTGAGCTCATGGTTCACTTTATTAGCAGTACTGGACACGCTACTATAACAATTGCTTAGGAGTTCCTAAACAGAAAAGAAAATGTAAAAATTGATAAGATCACAGGCATTTGACATGATGCAATAAGAAAGAATCAAGGAAGTAATAACCCGATGCGGTCCTCGTCACAGACAAACCGAATTCTGTCCTGACGAGGTTTGCCCTGAAACATTTAAAGACATTCGGCTGCGAAAGCTTCGATATCAATTTGCTTCATATGTACAAAACAACTCTCGAGGCGAAATGATAAAGAAATACACGATATTCATCAATGAGAACCCGTAAACATCGAGAAAATCTTGACATCGGCAGAAATCTATGTTGTAAGTGAATCAAACCCTATAGCTTAAAAAGGTAGATAAAAATAACAATGCTTTCGAAAACTCCGTGATAAAGGTGAACTCCAGAATGAGTTGACGTTAGTCGTATCCAAACGGAAGGACAAACCGACTAACGGGACGATTAACCGGCAGCCGTCCAGTAAGTTCTACACCTTGACCTGCTGAAGACGACTACCGATATTACGAGCGTGGCTCACTAAACAATACTAAATAGTAACTGATCCATTTCAGTTCTTCAGAATCATCAAAGTACTCGCAATGAACACTTAAATGCTCATTTTTAGTAGTCATTTGGCAACATTAGATGTTCGTTACCAACCTCACAGTTTCTTTTCGAAGTCCTTGTTTCGTTTCACGTAAATTACGAAGCAGGAGTGCTTAGAACAAGAACTTCTTTTTAGTAGTTGAAAATCTTTCTATTACCGAAATACACATACATCAGTATCGCATAGCATTTGTTTCGTAACTGCCCTTTTTCTTCTGAGGCTTCTCCGGAAGGAACGGAAACGAAAATCATGAAGTCAACTCACTGATTTTCGGATCTACTTGGTACTGACAGTAATAATGAAGAATTTGCTGAGATTCTGGTGTCGACAACCACTTTGAGACCAAATCCACCCTAAACTGCTCAAAACCCAATGTCCACTTTAAAAACTGTTGCGGGAAAAAACTTGAAGTATTTGTAGTCAAACGACAAGATCTAGTCCTTGTCAGAAAAAAAGCATATCGGAAAAAAAGCATTATCGAAAGCTGACCTTTTCGGATCCGAACTGAGAACATCGAGAAACTCGAGGAAATCCCGATGGGCGCCAAAGTCGTTGGTGCGGAACGGTCGCAGTAACGGCAACGGATTGTGCTCTCTGAACTGGACACCATCAACGGCTATTAGAAAAGCCAAAAAGGAGAAAAAAACAGGCGAATCTCGGAAATAAAGAAACGGGAAAGAAGGTAGGAGAGAAAATTAAGATGTATAAAATGACCCTCGCCCCCAGTCTTTATGGAAGACAAGGTGTAAAATGCGAAGAGTTATCGAAATCTAAGAATGTCCACGTGTCCTAGTCCCACATGTATTCAGTCTTTCGATGCCAAGAAAAACCAGCTGAGAAAATTAACCAAATCCACTGTTAAAAATTGAAAATGTTTCACAGCTGTGTCCTATCGTACAGAAAAGTCTTTAAAATGTAACAATGAATATTTGGGAAAAAAGGTTAATATACAGGCATTAGAAAAGAAAACCTCAAAATCATCCAAAAGAAGGAAATGAACACGAAGAGGTGAACAACCCACCTGAAAATGGCAGTCATCTGCTCGAGAAGCTCTTCACTTTTCGACAAGATCGCTAACAACCGAAACACTCGGTCGATTTGCTTTCGATGGTGAACTTGTTCGGTGTCGGGGAAGTTGTTCTAAAGAAAGGTTATGGCTTTATAAATGAAAACACCTACCATCTTAATATAATTCGAAAAAGAAAAGTTAAATATTCAAAAAGTATCACATTTATAATCGACCATTCAACTAGATATAAAAGGAATCTCGAAAATAGTAGCCTTCAGAACGCACTTATTTTCGATAGGAAGAAAAATTGGAGAAGGGTCAGGCCGAAATCAAATGCAAAGGATTAGGAAAATAATTACAATAGATTGGTGCCGCTCGAACGACCGGTCCCAGAATGGCGAAAAATATTGGATGATAACGACATACATACAAGGCAATCCAAACGCCTCTCCTCTTATCATCGTGGGCGGTAAATTGGTAGCATACTTATCTAGAAGAATAAAAATACTACTCCGATAAGTCCACGAGTTCCCATAAGCTATTTCGTAGGCAAATCTGCGTTCTTTCATCTCTACGATGTCACGAATGAAGCCGAATGTTCGGCGCATTCCAAAGAGATGGAGCAACACCGGAAGCTTCGTCCTTTTTACACGCAGCTTACAAGAATCTAAAGAAATCAGAACCTCGAAATCCCCGACACAGTGCCACAACAAACCCAAAACAGAGCTAGTGTTCAATGTGGAACCACTAGATGTGCTCGAAGAAATCTGTTCACATAAGATCAGAGTCTAAAGCAGCACTAACCCTGTCAAATAACATTGGATCAAACCGCAAACCACGAGTATAATTTTGCAGGTTTCCGTTAGAACGAAATCTTTGGATTTCGGGCTATGCCTTAAACTGATGATGTATGCCATCGTCTACGTACAATATGATTAACTTCTGATTCAAAATAGTGGAACTCAATCCAGGATCTACGGATGGTGGTACTATTCTAGAACACAATTGGCAGATAAAAGGCGCGTGTGGCGCAGTGGTCAGAGGCGCTCAGCAATACACGTGGGATCGATCTTCGCACCCTGGCACACCAAGCCTTCCATCTCTCCGGGGTCAGCAAATTGGTACCAGACTTGCCTGGAAGGATAGCAGCACTGGGTCGATACATCAGTGGGTCATCGCGAGTCATGGTAAAGGCCAGATATATATTCAATCACCTCTAAACGATGATTAATGAAGTCGAATGCATGGAGCAGCCTGAGGGATAGATCAACGCCGAGAGTTTTATCCTTTTATCCTTTGTTTGGCAGATGAAACCAAAAACAAAGCATACGTGAAACAAAAAGAAAATCACAAATGCATATGAAAGCTGTACCACACATAAATAACCGCATAAATTTCAGAACTGTAAAGTCAGTTTTTTTAAGTTTTGGGCAAACAGTTGAAATTTTAGTTCCTATTAAACGGTGACTTTTCAGATTCACAATGCATTCATTTAGAAAACGCCTCTCGCTCACTTCATCATGTTATCAGTGTAACAATAAGACCAGTAAGTGAGAAAGATAGCTAATCGTTCAATGGCTTCATTACTGCTGTAACATTTCTTTGTTGTTTAGGACATGCCCCTAAAAAGGTGAAGACGATGTTCCACAAATACAAAACTCACAAACTGTACGAAGTTATTCCACAGAAGACGGAGAATGAACGTGATGAGATTCGACTGATTGTAATCGTCGACCGTATCCAGAAAGAACAACTTGTAATCGGGTATGCAAAGGTTCGTACTAAAATAAAAAATAATAGTAAGCTATTCAAATGAAATTTTGTGAGTAACAACTATGTGATTTTAAGCGAATGCAAACGTCGAAAAACCTTACGTTGAGTACCTTTTTAGAAAGGGTGTTGTAAAATGAGCTATGCTATTGCATAAACTATATAACAGGTAACTCTATCAAGCATACAGTAACTCGAGAGAACTCTAATAAACTCTACTCGTCGCCATTGCACAGTCTGCTCATTCGGTACATTCTTTTTAAGCCGCACGGAAAGCAACACATTTTTATAATGATGGTGTCACCTTTTTAACTGCTTTTGGCAACAAGATAGCCACCAGCTAAGCGCTGGACTCGGCCATTACACGGATACCTTCTTTATTGGGCGTTTTAAGAACCTCGATTAGCACTGAACACTTCCTCTGGAGGAATGGGACCCTGCTGCACATCGCACTTCAATACTCAGGAACTTCTCGTAGCCATGATAAGAGGTCTTACTATGTAGATGGGAGGACTTACTATGTAGGTCGCTAAATTTTAGGTGTTATCAGTGGAAAACAAAGATTGTATCACCAAAACTGACCAGTCTTGTAAAGATGAGACGCCACAATTATTGTTTCATTTAAGAAACGACTCCCTAATGGTAAGTGCCAGACACGACTTCGATAGGCAGTCCTAGTATATAGCCTAAGGGATGAATTCGTACCAGTGCCATTCTGCTTATGTGCGACGCTTTATTGTATTGCGACTCACTTACTTCATCGAAGAGTTGTACTTTATAGATAAATACGTAGCAAAAACATCAACATACTTGTAGAGGACCATAAGGACTCGATTCTGACACTCTACATTACCACTCGCAAGCACGTTCAACAATGTCTTGGCTGAGTCTGGCTTCAGAGCAATCTGCAACATTATCCGCCATTAAGTGATAAGCATTTTGTCTTGCCGAAAAAGCAATCCTGATAAAATTTATGAAGTGTCCAAGTTTCTCACCAACGCTTAGCCATAACACTTTGTATCCACTACACATTCCACATATAGCCATCTTAAAGCATTTAAAATATCCCGTTAATAAGAATATTTCGCTACCTGAATGCATGCATTCCGTCCACATTCGTCATGATTTCTGGTGAGATTCGTCAGACAGATCAAGACGTTGTCGGTGATGGAGGCGATCAGCTGACGGACGTTCGCTAACGGAATCGTCAAGTAGTTGTCGCGGTGGTTGAGCACGCTAAGCAGAGTGTCGGGGGCATGTGCAGCGACCATCGACACCTAGAAGGACAGCCAATCACCTCACTGATCTGATCATCTTCTTCACAAAATGGATCTTCAATTACGACTATCCTAATAGCGGCACATGCTCAAAAATCCTGTCATTATGTGGAGTGGATCATTTCCACCCATAATATTCCGTTCTCTTTACTAAAATCCATGTTCGGTCATGCGCTTCATTCGTTCTGGTAAGCAAATATGAAATCTCCTAGCACAAAACAGAAAACAACAAGTAGGAAATGGATTCGATTGTAGAAAAGGTTAAAGGCTTAAAACTAGCTAGAAAGTTTCGAGATCTTAACGAGGCAAAATCCTCCTAAGCAAGTGAGGTTTTTCAGACACACGAAAATACCTGTGAAACGACAAAAAACCTATATTCTATCACATATGTAATCATAGATTTTCATTTCATTTCAAATCATAGCGAGCTAACTATACTTTGTTCCGAATGCTGTTTGCTGACACATTCAGCAAGAATGCAGTGCCGTGATTCACGAGAATCGGATCGTGAGCGCCCATCAGTTGCAGTACCGACGCAATCGTGCTTCCAATGTCCTGAAAAGCAGTCAGCTTGGTCGGAACTATTTCATCGATATCGTTTTTCTCTTCAAGAATATGAAAAAAAAGAACTCAATTTGCAACAGCAAGCGGAATGTTCTACATTAAACAAAAAGCTAGAATTAAATTTCCAGATAGCAAACTTTTGTAAGGAGCGTGAACTGCAGCTTTGGGATTCAGGTTATGGAATGAGCTGAAGACTTTTAACAATTTTCTTTCATATCTTTAAAAACAGAGTGCAGATGTGATTCGTGAGCCATTAATTGGATACCAGCAATATCTGAAGTTTAAGCCTAATTTTCTTATCAAGTAATTCAATAGCTTTTAGACCCTTATAATATATACATATATTTTTAAAAGACAGGTTATAAGGTCATGGATATGCTCTTTAGAATTAAGCGAGTTTTCCTACCGACGATGTACTGCACGATTTATCTGCCGATGACACGGTGTCAACCAACTCACCTGAGTTTCCAGCGCTTCCTTAAGATCTCCGACAGCTGCCAAACAATGCAAAACCTCATGTAGAAGCATAGTCGAGCCATGTGCCAAAAGGTTTCCAAAAATCTGGAAAACAAAATTCTATAGGGGCTTTCCTTTAATCTCGGTATGACTAGTCGGCATGTAATTCCTTCATTGATAAGTTAACACGAGGTCGATAAAGAAGTTCATTCGGCTAGCGTTTCGACGCCTTCATCTTACTCAGGACCAATGGTCCTAGTCGATCTCCATAGTCTTTCGCACTCTCAGTGTGGTATCTTCGTCGTCGTATCGAGTCTGCTTCTTCAGTGGGGTATCACTCGAATGGGGCAACCTCATCAGACGATGCTCCTTTATACATAACGGTTGTTGTTGATACTACTATCTAGTGATAACTCAAGATTTTCTATAGATAGACATGTATGCTCTTACCAATTGTCCCTGTGGAATCATCCCACGTGAACAACACGTGGGTGGTAACCCTCGAAACAGCACGGCTCTGAGGAAGGCGAAAACGCCGAAACGTCGGCCATCAAACGATAACAACAAAACGATGACGACGTATACTAACCTCGCATCACCTCAACAACGGCAGTTCGTAAGATCATATATACGTATATCCGGCGATAACCGTATCATATCAACAACAACCGTACTGTATAACGGAGTGATCCAACTCGATTCGAAGATGAAGACACCACATCGAGAATGCGACGGACTGTGGACATCGACTCGGATCATCGGTCCTAGGGAAGACGAAGACGTCGAGACGATAGCCGAATAAAGTCCTCTATCATCTCCGTGTAAGCTTATCAATGAAAGAACACGTTTCTGTAGGATACTATCGAAGCGACAAGACAAATTTTATGTTCTTTTAAACACGTTAAATAATAAATACGCAATTCATTGGATTTTTGAAAACTGGGAAGGAACCGGAAGTCTTAAACGGAAAATTTGTTGAGCCTTCTTATTAATTTAAAAAACCGGTAACTATTAGATTGTAAGTAGAAGGTTATTCCTTTAAGTTGCTTCGAAGTGCATGAAAATATTTGCAGTAACTTCCTTAAGATAGTATTTTCGGAGCACGAAAAATATAAACAGAAAATACCTGCACTCCTTCTAATCGCACGAACTCGATACCGTACTTCGCTGATTCCGTAGAAATCAGAGTCAGAAGAGTGGTGGCGCTCGATCGTAACACTTTCTCTTCGTGCTCGCATGACATAAACTCGAGTAACTTTGCCATTCCTTTGCTACGCACAAAATACTCCTAAAAGGCCAAACATGTTCGGGAGGAAAAAACTACGTAAGAAGAACAAAACATAAAGTTAATGCATACGAACCTTTAAAGGCAAATTCCGTGTTATAAGCATTCGAATTGAGTCGATTATTAGAGATTTATGAGATGTTGAAGTTGAGGCGAGGATGACCATCAGTTGATGTACAAAATATTCATTTCTGAAGAACACTACCTCTATAAACAGTTGAACACGTCAGCGAGAAATAGTCGACTAGTCTATAGCGTAAAGGTTTTCAGGAATGATTAATCCTGAAGGATGCGTCACTCATTCGACTTCACTGATCATAGCAGAGGTGACTGAATGCAAATTTGGCCTACGCAATGAGTTGCCGAAGCCTACCGGTGTTTCGCACCAGTGTTTTTATCCTCCCAGATAGGTGGTACACAAATTTTAAGACTCCGAAGAGGTAGAGGTCTTGGTTTGCACAGGACCAGGATCGAACCAATCCCGTATGGTGCCCTTAAGTACTGTGCTACACGTACTACTCGACTAGTCTATAGTATTCACTTCGTACCCTACCTTAAACCAGTTCTAAAGAAGATCGCTACACTACCGTGACACCAAAAATCAGTCAGTTATTTGCCAAACCCCCGATATTTAAACAATGTCTATCTTCTCGCTTTCCTTATATAGAGCACAGATATTTGCAACCTTACTAAAACGAAATAAAACTATCTTTTAACTGAGAACTAAGAGATAATAAATGGTCTAGCCGAGAGACTCATTATTTTTGGCCACGTGCTATCACCAACGAACGAGTGGACTCCAAGTTCTCTGCCTGATTTTCAGGAAATGAACCCAACCAACAAAAGCGTTCTACATTGCGAGATTAGTACATGTTCTAGGTTTCATAAACAAGAAATAAATTATAAAAAATCATAATAACTTCATAAGCTTGGTTTCCTCGTCCTGATTTATTACTGCTTATTTATTTGTATGATCAGTGATCACACAGTGATCAGTGTATGACACATTGCGCGAATCCCAGAAGTTTTTCAGTTCGTTGTCTCACATCTGCCTTCCACGGGGGTCTTCCGATTTTTCCTTTCCCACGTGGATATCTTTGAACAGGTCAAGACAATTCTCCCTGGAATCTTGGAGGAACTCTACTACAGAATTCCCAGGTCTTCACCACAAAGGCAGTTGGTGGCCGTCGTAGATTGGAGGGAGCTCTTCTCAGAAGCGCCTGGTACCCAGTTGACCACCCGGGAAAAATGGGAAGCTTGGTTGGTCCAGGGTTGGGTCGAATCAATAGTCGTACATGTATTCCACAGCATCTCTAAGTAGTGCACTTCTCGCGGTCCTGTTGTAAATGGTCTTTTTCATCAAGGAAACAATTATTGTTAGGATACGGTAGCCATTCTAGATCCACAATATTTCGACACAACTCACCGACACATTCTTCGGAAAGCTCTCAAGTCTTTCTTTCGCAAAATAGCAGTGAACGCAATGACAGTCCATGCGGTGAATGGATGATCAGGCCTGAAACTTATTCACGGTGTTGGAAGACAGACGTTTGAATGTGTCTAAGAAGTATAGTTTCTTAGTACTTACAGCAAGTATTTGGCAATAATGTGGACGAGAATTTGTTGAATGTAACGGTCCTGCATCACTACGAAACACGTACGACAGTTGAGAATGTTGAAAATCGACTGCATTAACTGAGTGATGTTCTAAAATGTGCTCATTTCGCCCAATAATACTGATGTTAGTTTTAAAAAAAACGGCAACAAAAACAAAAATAGTAACATGATGATGCTGAGACATTCGCAAAACTCCGGTCCACAGGTGTCTGTGGTGGGGGTCGAACAAGTTATTACCCTTTCCGGGAGTTAACGCGTTCACCACCACACCATGCGGGTCCTTCGTTTCGTTTTTATCGCTAACTTAATGTCTTCGACCTTCATTTACTCACGTCAAATGAATATAACAAAGACCTGAAACTTCCTTCACCGAACATTCAAGGTAGAACAGCCGTTCAAAAAGTTTCTTTTTGCCAACACCACTCTGGCTCAGTACCATTTTCTGGACACTTCACGCACCTGCTCGATGGTGTGCTCGAGGACGAACTGCAGGAAGTGGCAAATCAGCTCCCGTAGAGTGGCGTGGTTGCTCACCATCGCTAGCAGCCGTTGTCGTGCCATGCTCTGTACCGAATTGGCAGCTTTTCGTCGGACCTCCTGCAAATGCCATTCGTCTACCTCCTTTAAAAAGTATTCTACGTAAGCAAGTGAAACAAAGTATGTTGGAAGGATGTGAAAGTTACTACACCGAAAAGATAATGTTCCTACGAACAACTTGTCGAAACTAGTGAAACTTACCGGATCGTCATGCCGCAAACTCATGATGAGTGTGTTCACTTGACGATTAATCTCGTAGATATTGCTCGGATCGATGTTCTCCACGCTTGATGCACCCGAAGTGGTTTGGTAAGGAGGTGCCTTAAACATATTCACAGCGCAATTCTTCGAATATAACGAGCTTTGTTAAAAACATGACTACATTTCGCTGGTCATATCAACTAAACTTCATACTTATCCATTTCGGAGGTATTTTAATTTTACGAAAAACAAGGATCCGTAGTAGCGCAGAGACGGTTCACTGCTTTGTCCATAAATTATTCGTCACCTAGTAGTCTGCCCACATAGTCAAACCTCGCAATATTCACGATGGTGAGTGCTTAGAGCAAAGATATGACGACTTTCTTTTTAAAAGTATTTCAGACGAAAAGTCTTACACCACATCATTCAAACCAACCCACACCTCTGTCGCACACAGGGTGATACTAAGAACAAAGTCATGTGACTAGCGTTAGAATGGACAGAAAATCACAATTTGCACCCCATATAAAAGGACAACAAATACGGAAAGACTGTCTCTGTCCACATGATAAGAAAGACCTGCTTCTCAAGACGTCGATTTTAGGGGTCTTTTCGAATTCGCCGAGCTATATGTCTTAGATACCTTGTGGCCGCTTTATAATAAACAGTCATGCTAGTAAGCGAAGATGAGAGAAATTTTTAACTTGCGGACGATAGAAGTTGTCATAGCTAGACAAAAAGTTTTCTATTTTCTTCACCACTAACAGTCAGAGTATATCACCGAGAAAAAGTTCACCCGAGAGAAACCGAAAGAAAAATGGCTTCCATTCTTAAACGTCCAAATTAACCTATCAGAAAATGGCTACATTATGAAGTGGTACCGAAAGCCAAGTAGTAAAAACATCCTGGTACATTACCTCTCTTCTCACCCCTCTCACACGAAAAGAGCGCTTGTAAGAAACCTGTTTCGAAGAGCAACCAACGTGTGCACGGGAAGAGAGCAGAGAGAGGAACTTTTCTCTCGGGTGAACTTTTTCTCGGTGATATACTCTGACTGTTTATTCAACAACTCGAAACACTTGTACATTTCCTCTTGTGTCGAACAAAGGATAAAACAGTCATCTATATATCTACAGTAGAGTAACGGCCCGAGATCATTCATCGGTACTTCCACCTTAGACATAAACGCAATGGCGAGACTTGGTGCCAGTCGTTGTCCCATTGCCAACCCTCTTATTTGAGCGTAGTACTTTCCGGACCATCTAAAGATTGAGCAGCTTAAGCATTCTTTTAAGAGTGCCATCAACTGCTCTATCTTGAAGCCATACATGTTTATTTCTCTCATAAAAACATAAGACTATCCGTAGGTGATAAGGACAGAAAGTTCCAATGGATACGAAACTGTAACTCGGGATAGGTGTAGGGAAAATCCGAGGCCCCCAAACGATAACTCTAGCGACAAAAAGGTCCCGTTCATCCTGCTCTTCATCTCAAATGATGTAAGTACAGCTATAAAACGATGTTTAAGAAGGGCGGATCTAGGGAATTCGGTAAACGTAGTTGAAATGCCACCGAGTAATCTTACGCGCCAGCTAGTTCGTAACCGACTATATGACCGTCTATGTGCAACGCAGAATTGCATAATTTGCCCCAATGGTAAAAACTGTGATTGCATCAGCTTGAGTATAGTTTATCTGATCTCCTGTAAGACGTGTGCTGACGAATACATTGGTGAAACGGGTAGAACCCTCTGTGTCCGCATGAAAGAACACCTAGCCGGCAGAAATAGACCAAATACCCTGCTAGGCACACATAGGACCCAAAGACATAACGGGGAGGACTTTGAAGTATGTGTCACGATCCTCGCACGCGAATCAAGAACACAGGCTCGAAAAACTCTCGAGGCGTTCTGGATTAATTCCAGAAATCCGAAAATGAACCGCAGGGAAGAATGCCTCATTATCACGCGTGATATAGGGCAGTATATAAACCTGTTATTTTGATGGGAGGGGCACATTAGGCTTCCATGTGAATTCTGCGTGGTTGGTCTTCACACGACATACTCAGTGGAAGACTCATAGAAAGCGGTGAGTGTGCAGAGCTGTGTTCAATGTGATTGAAATCTTGGTTTGGCGTTCTCTCTGTTTGGTTATGAAGGTGTTTGGCCGAATAGATTGCTGTCAACATGACCTTTCCAGGCTCTGAGGAAGGCGAAATCCGCCGAAACGTCAGCTTTTACGTGAGTGGGGAAGTGGAATAGCACCTCGTGTTTGCTGAAGAGAAGTGGAAAGAACTATCCATTGTGTGCAAAAAGTGAGACATCAACATATTCTGGATGCTGTCATCCGACCTGTTTACTAAGCAGCACCTGTTAATCACAGTTATACTCGCCTAAAATATGAGGACTTTAGAAGACTGCAAGCCATGTCCGTGACCATGTCCATATAACTTCTACACCGAATGATTATCATTCCAATCATTTGCGATTTTTAGTTCATCACATAACCCGATGAAGTCGTAAACGGAAGGAAGTCGTAAACTTTTTTGAGTACGCAGAACATTTCGACAATCAAATACAGGTTGGAATCAAACACTGCGCTGAGAAACTGTCGCGTGTATTGATAAGTAAAACGACAGTGATCTGAATCCATTAGAGAATGAACAGGGTAAAAACTTTATTATCAGCTTCGAAATTATCACGAATTACTTATTCATTTAAGTCAACGATTTCCCTTTCTTTGCGTTAAACTACTGAAATATGTGCAACATTTCTTCTAAGGAGTGGTCTCCGAAGGATACTCGATCAACTTACAACTTTCACTTGTGAAATATGTATAGTCTTTATGAACCAAAATTCCTTCATCCATATCACAGCATTTCTTCCGCTGCTTTTTTCTACGCGCACTAAGTTAAATGAGACATAGCTAAGCTTCGTAAATCTTAAACTGTATAGGTCCATCTTCATCCGGTGTTATTTTAGCACATATTTTAGTCGCCTTATTACCAACAAAGGGCGACCTGCAACACACGTGGAATTGATCCCCGCGCCTATGGCCCGCCAAGCCCTCCATCCCTCCAGGGGTGGGCGAATTCGTACCGGACTTCCCTAGGAGGATAGCAACACCGGCTCGATATATCGATAGGCCACCACGAGTCATTGCATGGGCCAGATATGCATTCAATCACCTCCAAACGATGCTTAATGAAGAAATCGAATGCATGGCACATCCCTCAAGGAATGATCAACGCCAAGAGCTGTATCCTTTCTTTTTTTATTACCAACAAAAAAATCATAGATCGAAAATGTTCCTTCATATTATTTCCGCAGGATACTAACATTTACAAATTTTTTCACTAAGTGCTCGCACACACCTGAGTATAATGAGGTTCGGTGAGCTGTGTGCAAATGCTCAGCTGACTCATTTTGCCGAGAGACATTTGCGACATGCTGGACATTACCGACATCCCACCACCACTAGCTGTTGATATCGCAGAGCATGCACCGGACTGCACCTGAAACGAAGATCTTCGAAGACCATAGGAGATTCCAACACGACTCATACTAATGTTTCTTAACTATATTAGCTACCACTCAGATATGGGTGTTTTCGAGTTGATTCGCTCCATTAGAACGGACATCATGAAACCGATTGTGAACGTTTGTAGCACGAAATGAGACGGTTTAACTAACCCCACTGACGTGATATCCCGAAACACCGGCCAAGTACTGGCTGTCCATCCACTGGGCGGTGTTTGCGTGTCGGGCAGCGCACGTCTCCCGCAGGCGAACAGCATCGGCGGCGTTTGCGGGACGGAATGGGGACGCATGTGTTGAGCTGAACACCGAACGCCTGAAACACAATCACTTGATGTTTACATGGTCAAGTGTTTTCCATAGATTTCAATACATGAGCTATTTCCATGGAAGTCGTCTTACCATATCATAACTCCGAACTTCCAAAGCAACTTCTTCAAGCACCTACTAAACTCATTGTTGAGGCTTCCTCATCAAGTCAAAATAAAACGCTACTAAAAAAAGTATGTAAGAAAATACTTATTTATCTCCGTCTTCACACCAATCGCCTGTCCCTTAATTTCTCTCGTGTTCAGTCAGAGTTTTGAACACAATGTGACTTCTAGTTCATAACAGGTGTCTCTCATCGAAGCATTTTGAAAAGAATTCTGAAGAAACGTGAAAAAAGGTAGAGCGAGAAAAAGGCGATTAGAAGTGAAAGTTTTAAGTAGTGGGATAACACATTAACAACGTATACTGTTATGAATGGTAAGCATTCGAGGTGTTCATTAACATCGCAAACATTGTTCCTTGTCATTGGAAGCGATGTGATAAACGAATTCCAATACAGGAACGGATCTCTACTGTTTACACTTTGCTCTATTTATTTATTTATTCATCTATTTATTTACTTATTTGTTTATGCAGCCCGTCTTTCACATCTACTGCACGGATCCCAACACTTCCTGCATTCGATTCGTTTTCTCACATCCAGATCTTCCAACTTTTTGCGTGTAAGGTCGGTCCCTGCTTGAGGATTTTCCTTTCGTCATGAATGTCATTGAAAACGGGTCGAGTAGATTCTCTCTGTAGTCCTGAGCTAGCAGGGTTAGAGCAGAGCTCTTCCACATAGCTTGCTGAGAGTGAACTTTCCTTAGAGAAGAATGGTGTCAATTCCCTGAAGCAAGACGAATGAGAGTATTGTTGAATCTGGTGCGCGGTCGAATTAGCACCGTGGTAGTAATAGTAATGAATAGTATCACTACCACTGGCTACTTGTCCCTCAACCAGCGTCGTCACTATTTGTAAGTGTTTTCCGCCGTGAACTCATAAATGGTTGGCCCATCATTACAATCGTGGACATAAAAGAAATAAAGCGCTCTTGGTGAACCCCTTGAGGAAACACCGCTCATTCGACTCCATTCTCAGCACCGTAGAGGTGACTGGATGTATATTAAATTATTAAATGTCATTGGCTTATTAAATGGCTTATTAAATGACTTGTCGGAGTTCACTAATGTAGCAAGTCGATGCAGCAACCCTACCAGACAATTCTAACGATATCAACTCGCTACACACCGAGAGGGATGGACGATCTAGTCATCTTTGGAAGCGCGGTTGAACAAACAACGGAGTGTATTGTGAATCACCCATAACCACTACACTATAGGCGTACTATCGTAGAAATAATGTAAAGAAACAGCTGAATAAATACCCGTAGGGAGTCTGCGGAGTGTTGGGACGAGCTAACGCGCAGGTCGCCGTCGACGTCGAAGGCTGCTGCTGGTCGTACGGCGACGGAACGACATAAGCAGAGCTCAGCGGATCCATGCGAGCATTCACTGAAACGATCGTCTACAAATCGTTCACGAGCACGGATTGTTCTGTTCGTAAAGCATGAAACTACGATTATTGTGAATTAACAATGGACGATGGAGCATGATGTTACGACTTTTCTTTCGTCAAATTACGGGGAAAACATTTGAACGGCCATCTTCTTGATCACAAATAAAATATGACAACAATGAATTGGAGCTCACTTCAAGCACTCATGAAAGGAAATGAAGGATTGATGTAGGAATAATACTGGATATACTGGTACAATGGAAACAATGAGAGAGAAAACGGATCTAACGATTTGAGACATGGGAAACGAAATATGAAATGTATGAAGAACATGAAAGCCGTCAGAAAGAGTCCCCTTTTAAATTTAATTTCCTAGTAGAAAAAAAAACAGGATAAAAGAAAAGCAGGAAAATAAAGAATGACAAACAAAATAAAGAATGACAAACAGTTTAAAATCTGATGTGATAAGGAAAAACGAAAAAACTTTGCGACTATACACTATGGATAGAAGCGCAATGAGATTCTACGCCGGAGAAAAAATAGAGAAAATAGAAGATCAACGAAGAGAAGGGATGTACTTCATACTTACCGTAATCTGCAGATAAATGGGTCTTCCTTCCACTTTCTTCCGCATATTTTTCAAACATTCTTACGGAACATTAATAAAGAACATTACATTTGGATAATTGGGCCGTCTTCACTAGTTGTGCAAC
The DNA here is from genome assembly GCA_900624975.1 of Angiostrongylus costaricensis. Classification (NCBI taxonomy): domain Eukaryota; kingdom Metazoa; phylum Nematoda; class Chromadorea; order Rhabditida; family Metastrongylidae; genus Angiostrongylus; species Angiostrongylus costaricensis. The sequence continues at coordinate 66,253 of UYYA01000188.1, read as the reverse complement.
CCCCAGCATAATTTCCTTTTCTTTTCGGAGTTTTGCTGGCCTAGGCACTGTGGTTTCCTGGAGTCCCGAGGTCACCCTGGCCAAAGTCTACCCCAGGTCTTCACCACCACAGGCAGTCGCCGGCCTTTGTGGATCAGAGGAAGATTTGCCACCATCCTACTAGTTTCATAGCAAGGCGGTGGTAGATCCTGGTACTGGAAAAACTCCGAAAAAACGAAACATTACATGATCCTTTTATCATGATGATATCCTCTTATCGAAATTTTAGCATAAGATTTAGTAGTACAATAAACTAGTAAAATAAAAAGGCAGCACTGTGAAGAGAAATTTTGAACCAAAAGAAATGAAATCAAATCTTCGTGTATTCCGAAATCAGACCAAAATGAGTCAGTAATTGACTGAGATCCACAGACGTCAGTAATTTCGAACACCTGCCGGCCAGAGAATTCGATCCTCCCTCCAGAAAAACGTGTAGAGTTAATAAAAAAAAGAAGCTAGAAAAAGGCTACAGGCTATCACCGCTCAACGAACAACGCATTGAAATCAATACACATCCTCGAGAACTTTCCAGACGTTTTCTCTTCAATCTTTGTCCCTGTTAATTTCTAGCTCACAAGCAAAATGAACAAAAAATCTAGTCTTCACGATATTACTGGGTAATATGAGTTCAAGATCGCAATGTAAGGAAAGCTGCTCATAATTGCTACGAAGCCATTGACCGAGAAACGAAGCCTAGAAATCGCCACCGTCACACTTTCAACGAAAACCGCAGAAGTAGTGGGTAAACCTACTGAATCAAATATGATTCACACGGTGCAAAAACAGTAGGGTTTTCCGCCTAAACACAACGCATTGATTTGAATGCGTGCGGCAGGAATACACAGTTGTTAGGTTAAACCTGATTTATGTTATCTCATAATCATAGTTAAAATAAAAAATGGAATCTATAGATTTCTGATTACGGCGAAATTCTGGTTTCTGGAGTCACGAAATCATTTTTTTAGAACATTTACATCGATTCCTCTATTTCGAGCATGAGAATACATAAAGTTCGATATTTTAAAAAAAAAACTCGTTTTGAACCTACTAAACATCTTCACTTTACGAAAATCTAAAATTGAGAATACATTCGGTGACAATGGTAATTCATGATTAGGGAGATAGAGTAAAACTTCTACAGGGTTGTAAAGCCCTAAGCTCCTCACTACGTTGGTGACCAAGAAATTATCATCAGTTTTCCAGAAACTGGCACTGTCGAAAAGTTGTCAGTGACATTCAATTATTAGTTAGAGAAAAAGTGAAAGTAATGGCACATGTCACTAGCTATTTTTCAGAAGTGAACAACGAGAAGCAGCAATTCATCGCCTTCGCCTAGCTGTCGTGCTCGATTTAAATTGGAAAACACTTACATTCTTATGGAAACCCTCCAAAAACGCCACGAGAGGTCGTAAAGACGATCGTTACATGAAATTGGAGAGCCCGATATGGTAACTCTATAGCAGATGTTTTTCGAAAGATAACTATTCTAAGTGAATGAAAAATGAGGGAAAAAAGTAGCCCGTGCAAACATTTTGGGACAGCTTTAGTCGATTGAAAGTGTTCTCAAAAAACATCATCAAGTGTCATCAACTGTATAGAATCTTCCGTCGATGAAGGGTAACGGTAAAAAATTTGCTATAATTAACCTATCACTAGAATGAACTACATGAATTGCTTACGAAGTAACTAAGGCAGTGAATGAGGGAAATAGGTTGAGATTGTACTCGCTGGAAAAAAAGATGGATAAGTTAGTCATTAATAATTCGTAGAAGAACAACTCTATAAAGATGAAGACTGTTCGGGCCAAGTGGGGGAGTGGAACCAAAAACTTTGCGTGTGTGAGTTTGGTCTCTTCGCATTGAGCTATGAAGTTTGCGATATCTCTCAAGGGATGAAGTGACGCTTTTCTCCTGCAATAATCCAATGAAATGTTTACTACATTTCATTTAGAATTGTTCTTACTTCATACTTAACATTAGTACACCAATCGCAACTGTTGATAACTAGGCCCAGAAAAATTCAAGGAAAAATGCGTTTTATCCTCATAAACTGGACCGTAATATTGAAAGGAACCTGAAGTTTGCCTTCTATCAACAAACACTATGACGCTGAGGTATTTGCAAAACTTAGACGGCAGGCGAGATTGAACCGAACTCCGATTCCCCTTTTCGGGTGCTCAGCATCATAGTGGTTGCATTTCACATCATACCCTGATGTGAAAAATAATAATAGGTAGTAAATAAAAAAGTTAACATTAACAAATGTCTCGAATGAAATTTGCTCATCTACTCAAAAAATAACTGTACTTCTAGTAGACCTTAGATTTGCAATCTAACTATGGCTATTTGCTTGTTATCGGATTAGGTCAACCGGAAGGAGCGCATTAATCGAACGCCGACCAGCTGAAACTCGAGGCATGTGGGACATCCACTGATGATCATCGAGGTCCTAAGGGTCACAGGTCACCAACAATCGGCAAACTCTTGAGCCAAAACAAATAAAATTTTTGTCGAGTCAGACGATTAGCAAGCGGATAACTATGAAATGGAATGGTTAGACACGATTTACTTATGTAAATTACCTGGCACCAAATATTATGCGGATCTGAGCAATACTCCCATTCAGTTCATTATTTCCGTTCCTTCATCGACGAACACCTAAGAATGTGCGTATGGATTCGGCTACCACTTGAGGACTTTCAATGTGATGACACTTGAATTATAAAATTGAGGACATGAATTGAACAATTGAATGCTGGTCGAGTTGATTCTTCGTGGAATCCTAATGCAGCTCACTAGAGCGTTCCCAGGCCTACACCACAGAGATAATCGCCGAACTTTATTAATAGAAAGGAGCTAGTCTTTTCCAGGGAAAGGCTGTCCCAATTTGCCGAGTTCGGAGTGATTGGAGACTTGGTTGGCCCTGGACGGGCTCGAAACAGTGGGTGGAGTGTGGATATTGTATCTCTAGTGCTGGGAAATTCACGAGGCGCAAATGGATAGATTTTCTTCTACTGAAATACCTATGGAAACGAGATTCCGACGAAGAAACATCCGCACTACTCACATCATGGGTTTAAAACGGCTCATTTTCTGAAGAGAAGAGGATACAGTCTTTGAAACAAGATTCTGTTTTCCCTCTTGTAAGTTAAACCATTACAATACCAAAGGTCTTGTAAACACTTCTTTGTCTGTAAGAAAATAGGGAAACGAAAAAGCAATAAAAACAACGGGTTCCACGGTCGGCATTCAAAGGGTTGAGTCACGTAATTCAACTTCGAAACTGATTACAAAGACATTTCGAAAACAAAGGACAACGCTGTTCTATCATAGAAACAATCAATACATGAATAGGATCCAATCCTATGGCAAAGTTGTCTGTCAAGAAAAATGTTACTGCGCGTTTTCGAGTGCCACGTAGGATTCGAAAATGTTACCGCCGTTACTTAAATGTTGTTCAGATCAGACAATTATTGTTCGTAGTACTACAAGTCCTGTGTGCTACAAATTCCCTTCTTCTCCGTTCCACAGTGTTTAGATATTTAAATGATTCGTCTTCAGGAACAATCGTACGTGCACCAAAATCTCTCCCATTCAAATAGCACAACGATCAATTGGCAAGGATGCTTCATAGAAGTGCAGAAAAACCCGTGCTTGAGCGTTCACACGATTGTCAACATAGACAGAAGCTCTTGTCTCGCGAGGATTGGAGCAAGCTTTGTTACATTTAAAATAGATTCTTGGCTGACAATAATCACTGGTACTAGTTTACTCGCAGATGAGATTTCTGATGGGAAAAGCCGAAAAATGCTTTGCAGGAACTATCATCCTCTCCTAACGCTATTTGCAGACTTCATTTACCTATGGGTAAGTCTAAAATAAGGGCGCGTTCGGACAGCGCCTGATAAAGGCCGGACGCTTTACCCTTTATTTAATGAATCCTACAAAGGTTATAAAAAACTGCTTCAACTCTCAAAAATTATTGAAGTTCTTTATTTATATGTTCTTACGAACAGAAAAGGGCGCGTGTGGCGCAATGGTCGGAGGAGTCCTGCAACACAGACGTGGAATCGATCCCCACACCCATGGCTCACCAAGTCTTCCATGCCTCCGGTATCGGCAAATTTATCTGGGAGGATAGCAGCAGTGGCTCGATGCACCGGTAGTGGCCACTGCGAGTCATTGTAAAGACTAGACATGCATCCAATCACCTCCAAACAATGCTTAGTGAAATCGAATGCACGGCCCATCCCTCAGGGATTGATTAACGCAGAGCTCTATCCTTCTATCCTTTTTAAGCCTTAAATGATAAAAAATATTTGGATTCCTATGCATACAGCGACACCCACAGAAGAAAATGGAAAGTTTTCTCTCCAGCTAAAAAGTTTCATAATCTTTCAGAACTTTAAATGTCTGTCCTCAAGTCAAAACGAAGCACATTGTTAACAGGTTGCTTTGGATTATATGCATTCTTCTTAGTTTCTTTTTTTTGTAGAAAAATGGACGATAAAAACTAACAGACTGTAAACTGCTTAAAGATCTGACGGATTCCGGTTAAGAAACGATTGAATAGACGACGAATAGTAAGCGACGTAGTCGGACAGACTGCGGGCAACGTATGAATGGGAGGTTCGTAAGAAACAATTTGAATTCGGAATGAGCGGGAAAACGATGAATTGAAAGAATATGGTGAAAAAAAAGAGTCGTAGAACACGTATGAGAGGAAAAAATTATGAGAAAAGATATTTTCAAGGGCTGGCGTGAGTAAAAGGACGAAACAACAGCCAACGAAGAGTTGCAGCCACAGGGAATAACCACCGTACGTATAGGTGATAGATCGGAACTGGTTGGCGAAGTTTAACAGAGTGACAGAGAAAATACGCAACAAGAAAGAAAATGAAAATCCAGAAACGTGAAGAAAAAATCCGAGAATGGAGACAATTACGGTGGGGATTGGAGCAGAAGCAGACGCTCTATTCGAAAAACATCTGCCATATGTGTGACACTTGAGCAGGGCATAAATTATTGAGTGCAGCGAGTTACCTTGTACGTAATCATGAAAATCACAAATGTTAAGTGTCAAGTATAGCGTTTTTACCACTACGCGCTAACAAGGGGAAATTACTAGATGGGTACATGGCCAGTGATAAGGCAAAAAATGGCAGAGCAAAAATGAGGGCAACGAGGAGAACAGTCGAACTCCCACATTCCCTAAGCACACACACTTTTGGATGACCCGTTGGTATTTCCAGAAATGCAGTTGCTGTCGGGAGAACCACTTAGCTCATTACGTTTACAAATGAAAGAGTGGCTAGCATTCACCTTGATCGATTAGGTCACTATTTATGATGAAATCTGCAGAAGAAGTCTTACAGATTTTAGCCATTCTAAACACAAAAACACTTCATCTCCACATTCCAATGTAAGCGTCGTGTGGGATCTGCTGAATATAAAATCCTATTTCAAACTGTAAAGTGCGTCCTATTTCTTCCGAAACCTTGAGGAAAAACTGATTAAAACCATAACCATGCAGTGCAAATTTAGTTAAAATGTCTAGATACAAGTTTTGAGAGACGTTTTTAATACGAAGGAAAAGGAACACTAAGTAGCGTTGGAAGAAGACTTAAGCTAGAGTGTATCATTCTATAAAACAGGTAAGAAAACGATCGAAGTCGGGCGATATGACGAAATTCTAAAAGATTGAGGGCGTAAATGGCACGGGTTCGACTCGCTACGCTCGTCGAACTTCGAGCTCGTAAATTACGTGAGCCTAAGCTGTTGGCATAGCCCGTCAAGTTTCTCCATATATAATTAGTGTGGCATCTGCCAATGGCAAGGGTCAGGATGGGCCGAAGAGAGCGCATGGCGAGAGGTGACTGAGACGGAACAGCAGCAACCGAGAGACAGGACCATCACTGGTGAGGGTCAGCACAACTATCAATCACCTATCGGATCACTACAGCCTCATCACGCACTCCGCGCTGCAACTATGGAAGGTAAGGTGGAATCGCCTTTGCACTGCTTGTGAGCGGAAACAAGTCGTCATCGACGGCTCAGCCGGTTCAGTGCTTATCCGAAGAACACGAGAAAATCCGATACCAGTGATTTCATGATGTCAGTAGACATGATGGGAAAGTAAAAGATTCATGACAGGTATGACGACTTCGTTCCGTCAACATTTACGTTTTCTTCTGCCTGTTCAGCTCAATAGTTAAGCTTTAGATCTAAACTGTAAAAAAATCTTAATCTTCGGCTCCCACATTGTCCTTGAGAGGTCGGTCAATCCACATTCAATCAGAACAGTTATACTACTGAGAAAACAGCCAGAAAAGAACGACCAATCTACGAAAGTCAGCGTATGGAAATATTCGTAGAGGAATGTGAAACGAAACAAAGCCGAATTCGTTCAACTGGGCCATCAATCACCGAAATATGATGACTATGGCGAAGCATTGTAACCAGAGAACGTGACAACGACGACGATAAAACGTGGGCAGAGCGAGCGCAGAAGAGGTGCCTTTTAGCCAAATGGCGAATGAGATAAATCAGAACATGGTAATGGAGGAACTTATCGCTAAGACCAGATTTCTTTAATGGGACACATTTATTCATCATTACGTTCCTAATGGAATAACGATTTCAAGCAGTTTGCTCTCCTAGTGTGTTTGGATTTTGGAACTTTTGAATCTTCCATGGATTTAAAAATCCCAAACGGTTAGCTTATTGATCGGTCCTTATACAAGCTAGTCCTTTCCCTCATAAAACAATTTCTTCATCGAAACATATAAGCCACTATAAGACGTCATCGCCAAAACAAAACTATAAACAAATGAAAGTTGAAATAGGCTGTTGAAAAAAGTTGAACAAATAGGACATTTAGAAAAGAACAATAATAGATGACCTCAACTGTGTTACAACTTGGAACGAGTTCAAGAGGAATCTCGTTGTCCAAAGACCAAACTTTTGGAAATGCTTAGTTCTACGGATATTTCTCGCATTTGGGAGCATAGAATAGTAGAATAGAACTGTTCAAAATTCTACTGAAAATATGGTCATGGAGCCATAGCCGAGAATTCTTTGATTAACATAACGCCTTCTATTCTGTCACTCAACTCTGGATTTGTCACCTCAGACACCTGGTGAACATGGCAGCAGTAGCACAACATCATGAACGTCCATAACGACAACGTACGTTTGGGTTGATGTTTTTGATTCGTTGAGGAACGCCGACTGTAATCCATTAGATGGATTGGGGACCATGTGGTGGAAAATTCCGCTCGTCCACGACAACCGAAATGATCGGTGCAAGCGGGCCGCTGCTGCCAGAGCGAAGACCACTGACTAACTGCGTAGATACTTAGGGCTTAATTGAAATGTGACACTCATCCGACAATTCACAGAATCGCGTTAATCGGCCGATTCGGCTTTAAACACACAGCGACGAAGCCAAGAACGTAGTCAAGAATTCTCAGCACCTGTTGCTCTGGGAGAAGACTGTCAAGCCACTAATGTTGAATCCACGGACGCAGTGGACGCACAACTAGTTATGAACATATGGCAATATGGAAAACCAAAAGTTGACTGTCGTCTAATGTGACGTAATAATAACGAGGAATGTCATTCAACAGAGAATGCATGAAATTCCAGATATAAGAGAAATAACTACATTAAATACGACAAGTGTCAAAACTAGCAAAAAAAAATCCCCCCAACAGTTTACTACCTCATCGTGGCCGGGAGGTGCCCCTGGGTGTCGGGCTGCGATGTACAGCGGTGGAATCCACCCTTGGCAGGCTCTTCCAAGTTCAGGAGTTCGGCGTTTCGATAAGGAAGCCCAGCCAAGTGTAAACCACTACCAGGATCCATGACCGTCCTGATATCAAACCGTTCGCATGGTGGCAAATGCTCCTTTGATCCACAAGGGCGGTGACTGCCTGCGGTGGTGACGACCTGGTGCAAACTTTGGCTTGGCTGACCTCGGGGCTCTCGGGAACCACAATGGGTAGACCAGCAAAACTCCGAAATAATGGAGATCGTGCTGGGGCCCACATAACCAGTGAGGATGGGCCATCCAACTATCCAAGTAGGTGTCAAAAACATATACAATAGAAAAGGTTCCCACATGTAATGACGGTTTCTTTGGCATTCATATTCGGCATGTTCAAATCCAGGGGCACATTTAAAACTTCCACATAACCATGACAATGGTGTTTTTCCTTGATCTGACAGCAATCGATCTTTTACCTTGATTTCATTGGAAAACTTAACTCCAATCCACAACGCTCGACGATTATCTGTGCAGTGAGAGAACAGAGAACTCCATACTACGAGCATTTCAAGACTTCAGATAAGAAATCTCCCCAAAACCACAAAAGTGCCAGCAAACGTAAAGTGGGTTGTACCTTGCACAATTCTTCAAAAAGAACTGTTTAAGTATTCAAGCAATTCTTACACTCAGAAACATCGATAATGGCGCTAAGATGTTAGCGGATGACAGATTGAAGATATTCACGCTTTTTTTTTTTGAAAAGAAGCGCCAAGAAAAATCTGTGTTGAGAAAAAGAGGTGACCAATGGTGTAGATTCTATCTATATCGATAAAAAGTGCTATAAAACAAAACCTGTATATAGAAGGTGCATGGGCGCGGTGGCGATAACATCAGCGCACACGGCAGCGTCACGTCATCGTCAGTCTCCTCGGTGAGGACGACACTCGGTAGACGCTAATAGCACGGCAGACATTCGTTGAGGGCAGTGTCATCCGTAATTACCTACATACCAGTACTAGAATAACCAGCCAATTATAGCTGGAGCTGGAGATTCGTAGCACAGATAGCGCTGGAACGTGCTCTGTCATCCGTGCAAACTCGAAAATCACAGTGCTTAGCCCTCATCAGAGGTGATCGTGAGCATACTGGCCTGTTGCCAAGGTCAGGTCGAGTTTAGATGTGGACATCCGAGACATTGATAACAGGTGGGTAGAGTTGACTGAATTTTTCAGTTAGAATTCATCAACCGTCTCCAGAAAGGACAAAGCATTCGATGCTGATCAACTCCCAATGCATTCGATTCCTTTAAACCTTCCAGTGGTGATTGAATGCGTATTTTGTGTATAAAATGACTTTAAAAGTGTTTAAGATAAGGTTTCTACCTTCCCAAGTAAGTCTAGCACCAATTTGCCAAATCGAAACGATGAAGTACTTGGTTTGCCGATGTTGAGCAACGAGCAAACGACCACGTAGGTATTCCAGAGAACCTCTGCACCGCGCCACCACACGCTTACAATCCACCTCCCCTGTAATTGCCGCGAAGAGAATCAATCGTCTACTGCTGATGAATGACGTCATGGTTGAGTTATGGAGGGATGAGAAGTGATTAAGCTCGGGGCGTGAAGGGTCCCTACGGAAGCCGTTTAAGAGTGAGAGATTTTTGAATAGGAAATTTTAAGCACGAAATTGCTACTAAATCGAAGGTCGAATGTCTGATGTCAAAATGTTAACAATGCTGTGTAAATTTCCACATTTATAGTCTAAATAATCCTAAACCACCGTCACAGTATCATTAGAGAGCTGGACATTCATGGGTACTCGAAACAACTCTGTCTGCTTCCCGTTCACATAAAAAATGATGATATTATTCCTATTCATACTTGTTAGGATATTTTATTGACGTCGACGGTTTCGCACGGAACAACTTCAAAGTGGACTGTGGAGTGCATTCAGAATAGACCGTACGGTAAGGCCAGGTCGCGAAATTTCCATATGGATGGGTTTTTTAGGTGTCTTTTTTCTCCTTTCGACATCGTACATCAAGTAAAGAACAGAAGATATGAATGGATGCAAAACAGAGGTGTACCTTGCTTACTTGAAGAGGATCGGTTTCAACTACACCATATGACCATAGGGAAGGGAAGGCTGGTCGCTGAACTGAAATACGACATCTATCTGAAGGTAGACTTCCCCTATGAACTACCGCTGAAAATCACAAAAAACTGTGTGGGTCTCAGCACGATTCCCATCCTACGAAAAATCTGCTGATTTGACAAAATTTTTTTCTCTGAAGTCTCAAAATCCGTGCTACTAAGGCCTCTCATGTAATCACCATCTGACGCCTAGCCTCTTTGCTGGTTACAGTTTAGTTGTGGTCGCTGACAAGAGTTAGATTTTTGCTGAGTTTCTAGATGGAATGTCGAAATCGTTCTCGGTTTGTGAAAACCCTGTGTACTTATGTGTGTGGGGAGAGCGTGTAGGTAGGCGGGTTAAACACAGCTCAGTATATTGCATCTCGATAGCTGACAACGTCCTGAGTTACCATTAAGCAGTAAATCATTGGATGGAGAAGAACCCAATTATTAACAAACAATACAGAAAGACATTACAGAGAAAGATTCACGAAAACGACTATCCTGACTACTACAAAAGTGTTTTCTATCACTTAACAACCTATTCCATTAAGTAATTCCTAGCAAAACATCATTAGGTGGACTGCTTTAAACTCCTTGTGCGAGTATGACCATAACTTACGGGATCGGATAAGAGAGTGGATTGCCAAGTGTAGTGAACGTTCTTCAAAAAACCAACTTGATCACCCAGAGGTTGAACAGAGAATGATGTGATGCTGTAGCAAAATCATAGGAAAAACATGAAACAGATCTACTTCGCGAAAATGTTCTTTCATTGGGGTTCTTCTACGAGCAGGGAACGGAAGGTTAAATGGCTTTCGCCAGATGCCAAAGGAAATAGGAATGGCAGCGTTCGTAGGTCAGGTCTCATTCAGCCATGCTCTATGCCGAAGGTCAGGCTTAATACCTTTGCGCTCGAGTGCTGGGATTATTAGATTGGCTCAGTGGGGTGGATCACGACCCAGTAGCGATAAAACGGGGATCATTAGATTGATCGGACTCCACCATGACTAATCAATAACACTTCAAATTCCAGAAATTTCAACTTCATACCAGTTCTTGTAGAAAAGTAGGAACAAAAAATAACCAAATAGGTGAGAGCAGTTCGTAAAAATTACGGATGGGAAGATGTTCAGTTCAAGCTAGGTGGGGTCACCTCTTCGTTCGCCGGAATAGATGGCAGTTCCCACGAAGTAGACAATGTTACGGCAAAAATGGTCAAAAAACAAACATTTGTAGGTCGAAAGAAGAGAGGAAGGTAGAAATTAGTCTAAGCACAATGGAATATGGACATCGAAATGCTTTGCTGCTGGTCGAAGAAGACTCCCCATACAAACCGTTCCAGGAAACGAAAACACCACTCGTCGTGGACCGCAAGGAAGTTGATGGAGCAATTTATAACTTATACACCTGAATTCCTCCCCACCAAAGTGTGCTATGACTTCTTCACAAAGAATCGTCGCCGATTCCACTTGAAAGCAATAGATATGAAGTTTCGGGTAGAAAACAAGAGGAATCACTTCACTAACAGCTTGGAACATCATTACGACAAAACCGCACCAAACGATAGCGGAATTGGAATCGGAAGAGTAATGTAAACGGAAGGCGAAGTAACACGCAAACAAGAAAACACGAAGTAAAAACGACGATGAAAAAGAAGAAAGACAAAGGTAAAAATGAGTGATGGCAAAATAGTGGGACCCATGGCGAGCGTGACGGACGGGCACGACGACGAACACGAAGATTTCCCAGGAATCGTCGCCACCCGGGAACCGAACGATGCGGTTGGCGGCTGCTTGCCATATTTGAATCTCCGCCGAGGAATTTGAATTGGCGTCGGCAAGACGCTCGAAGAGAGCGCGCAACCGGCGGACGCGCAGAGCGCCGGCCATTGCCGTGGTCAGCACGCAGACGACAGAGTGGGCGGGGGACAGAGACGCGGAACGGCTGACAGTATGGGTGGTCGCCCGCCTGGTCGCCTGGCCCGCGGTGTGGACCGGCGACAATCGCGAGCGGGTGTTCATCAACGAAATGATGATGGTGCCGTGTTATGCAGTATGGGTGGGTGCTTGATCGTCGTCATGCGCTGCAGCGATCGGGTGGTGGCAGTGCCTGTGTGATCTACGAGGAGCTGGCTCGTGGTGGGGAACGGCAGCAATAGGGAACGGATTCTCATTTACGAAGCGGTGGGGTGTCGTTTTGTGCCAAGACAATCGTCTAGAAGCCGCCATTTGACTCGAAGGGTCTTCTTCATGTTCGCAGAGGAACATTTAGTCAGACGACTGAGACTGTGAATTCGAGAAAACTTGAAATTAGCTGCAATTTAAAGTGAACTTCCGCATGAATTTGCTACACGATAAGGGAAGTGTTCGTGGCCGTCGATTTTGAGTTAAACATTTTTACTATAATCTTCCCTTTTTACTTAGTTGGATGCTAGATGGCCCGTGTTCACTGGCTGGGCTGGCCCCAGCATAATTCTCTCTTTCTCGGAGTTTTAATGGTTTAGGTACTTTGGTTCGTTGGAGTCCCGAGGTCAGCCTAACCAAAGTCTGCCCCAGGTCATCACCACCACAAGCAGTAGCCGCCCTTGAAGATCGGTAGGAGATTTTCCAGCATGCGACTAGTTTGATACTAGAACGATGGTGGAACCTGGTATTTCTTTTTCCTTCTATTTCCCTGGTATTCGGACTTTCCATTTTTATACAACCTGAATTCACATATCTTGAGCACTTCATTCATTCAGTTTGGCTTCTCGCAGCCGTTGTCTACGAATACCTAAGGATTTGCTTCTGTGCTCAGCTCCCACTTGAGAAGCTTGTCGTCATCATAAGTGGTATGAACTAGCAATGATTGGTGCAGCAGGTATCATTAACCACTGCGCTTTCCACTTTCCCTCCATCAAACAGTATTAGATTTAATTAACTCGAAGTTCTCACATTCTCGCTGCATAGAGCTCATAAGCTAAAACTTTGTTGACTAAGTCGTCATAGAAATTTTGTCTAATTTTATAGCAACACCATTAAAAATTCAAAAATGGTATTCTATTCTAAGGAGTTTTAATGACGTCATTTGACGATAACCAGCACCTAGAAGATTTGCTTACACAAAGCACAAAAGATATTTTTAAAAAACTGCGGCCTGTCTTTTCCTCATTAATATTGAGGTTGTCGAATTTATGGCTGAATAGACAACATGCGGACTTAAAAGGATTAAACAACGACTTTTCTAAATGAGGCCGTCTAATTCTATACATCTTAATTGAAGGGTTTCGATGTGGAAACGAGAGAATTAATGAGAATCCACCACGGACGGAAAACTCTTAGTGAACAAAGCATGATGTCATCGACTAGGACGACGGGCAATGTGGCACAAACGTCCTCAACAAAGACGGCATGGAGGAAGAGTTAAATCAGGTGCATGAGATAGCTTTTAGTCGATTGAATGAAGTATATTCGTAGAAATTAAATGTTTGGACAACTTCTTTCTGAATACAGTAACAGATGAGTACGAAAATTTTGACTGGAATGGGAATATTTCGAAACCGACTTTCCTTGAACCTCGGTATATCACTAATCAATATGTATTCTTTCTTTAATGAGCTTACACGAGGTTGATAATGATATTTATTTTGGCTAACGTTTCGACGTCTTCGTCTTCTGCAGGTTTGATTGTCCGAGAAAAACAAGCTATTATCACACTATCACCGAACAATCACAGCTATCCACCATCAGCAACCTGTGTAAAAGGGCATCACTGAGTGAGGATGCCTCATTCGAGGAGATGGCTCACTGAGGAAGACCTGGTTCGACACGAAGGCGAAGCTGCCACGTCGAGACGAATAACAAGCGTGGACCATCGACTCGGATCATCGGCTCTGAAAAAGAAGAAGACGTCGAAACGTTAGCCGAAAATAAATGTCATTATCAACCTCGTGTAAGCTCATCAAAGAAAGAATACATATTGGAATAGGAATCTTCATGAAAGGTCGGGTAGGATAGTGATGGTGATGCTGGGAACCAATTACGAAAAAGAAATGGCATTGCTTACAAGTCGCCCGTGGCAAACAAAACCACCTAACCCTCTGGATTCAGAAAATTGGCCCCAAATTTATCTGAGATTTGTCACTGGTTACAAAAGTCAACTCGCCTGGCATTCAACGACATTCATGAAGAAGGTGACAAAATTCCTAAAGCCGGGTGCGAACTTTCGAAGATCTTCGTAGATGATGGATGTAAGAAAACCAGTCAAGTGGAAGAAGCGCTGGGACCTGCACGATACGTGTTGCCAGCTCACATAAAAGATCTTCATACGATGAGAAAATATGCTCGTGTACTACAATGGCTCGTACTCACTGATCGCAACGAGTCATGTGTTACCTAACACAAATTCCATTTCACTTGCAATTTGCTCGTGAGACCTTCCATCTCCTTCGGTGAAGTCTTGAAAGTTGCGCTAGGGCTCTAGCAAGTCGTCGCCATTGGATAGCTGGTCTATGCTGTTAACGGTACGAATGTGATTCCTAGAACTAGTTTACATGTTTACTTCCAGCCGGATTTCCTGGTGCAAATTTCCAGCTGTTTCTTAGTGTCGGGGACCCTGCTGAATGACTGAATTTCAACCTTCGCATCAGAGACAACATCTAAGAACACCGTTAGTCACCATGTTTTAGCAAAACATAGGAAGCATGTATAAAATGGAGGAGAAGTGTGTTTTAAAGATTCTTTTTTGCTTCAACAACATTTCAACATATCATGCAGGACTTTCTAGCTTTGAGGGCACCGTAATCCTATTCAAAAACGGATGTAGGACGGGAAGAAAGATAATGAGGGAGTCTGGAGAGCGAAAGAAAGACAGAATGGTCGTGTGTTGACGCAGGAATGACGTTTCGCAACAGTGGAGTTTCTGGGGTCGCTTATTTCAACGAATGAAAGGGAAGTTCACCATCTAGCCACCAGGTTTCTTACAAGGCAACAGTCCTTTTCAATTGGTAAACTTTTATTTGTGCTCTCAGACAGACCTGCCGAACTTCATCCTAGCTTTGGTAACTATTTAGTAGGCGGACCAAGTTCTACGCCACAGTTCATCAACTGAGAGAAAAGCTACAAATGGGAATGTTAATCAATAAATCATTTTGCTTATCTCTCAATGATTTAGTGGAAAAACCACTAGCGCAGTTAACTCAACGAAGTATTGGACAGTTGTTAGCATATTAAGAACAATAGTTCGGAACAGAATAATAGAGAAAAGCAAAAGTCGTAGCAGCAACAGTGGTTATAAAAAAGTTAGGTAGTTAGTTAGTTATGGTAACAAGGTATAAAAGGGCGGGTGCCAGGTGAGGTTGCCACATTCGAGCTGTGCTCCATTGAAGAAGAGCCGCTCCATACGAAACTGAAGACACAACACGGAGAAGACGTACGACTGTGGACCATTGACTCGGATCATCGGCTCTGAGCAAGACGAAGACGTCGAAACGTTTGCAGAATAAGCATCTTTATCAACTTCGTGTCACCTCAATAATCCACGAAATTATCTTAATCCGTCCTACCGAGGTTAAATGGAAGCCGGTTTGAGAAAGCTAAAGCGTCAAAATAAAGTAGAATTGGCGACGTTTGCAATAAAAGTATCGATGAATAGAAGCTGCAAAGGCTATAGGAGCTGCTGATGACGGACAACGGCTTTGCCAACGGTGCGGTGAGGTGTGAAATGTGACACTCGTTCGTCATGGAACAATACCAGGAAGGTAGGACACCCTTGCTTGAGGTGGCACACACTCCAGGCGACTGTATTCATCTCGATGACCACACTCAATTTATGATGGTAGCCGTTCGTGGACAAGAGACTCGGATGAGCCAAGGTCAATGAATCAGAATGCCCATTAGTGAAGTGAGCCGTGATTCGTGCCGATACCCCCACAGAAACGACTAGCTCCGCTTTATTCAATGACGAGTGCGACCGCAACATATACCAACATTACTCACGTAATAAAGAGGAAAAACATCAAGCCTTTTTCGTTGATTAAATCCTGAGAGATGCGCCAAGCATTCGAATTCACTAGGCATAGCAGAGGTGATTGAATGCATATCTGGCCTAGGCGGAGATTTTCAGTGATCCATTGGTGTGTCAAATCGCTGTTTCTAACTACCCAAAGAAATCTACCTACCATTTTCCCACCTTGAAAGGAAGGAAAGGCTTTGTTACCACGCGGTCTGCTATCGCACTAACGACCGTTCCAGTACGTATTGTGTACCTCTAACCACTTCTCCAGACCTGTTCCTAATACGTATTACTTACGAAGAAGTAGCACAAACGCCGTATAAGAGCATTTACATAATGCCATTTTCTAACCAAAGGTGTAACCTCTGTTTCTATAAATATCATCATTCAGCCGAATCGTTTAGCATCACTGTGGCATTTATTTTTCTTCATCACAGTCACTCCTTCGTACTTAACATCTTCTACTTCAGCCAGCAGAATCGGTAGAAGACTTTCGCATAGCTAACGAAAATGCGAGGATATATTCATTCGAATAAATATCGAACCACTGAATTTAGCTCACACAGCGTTGTTGGTTTACCAAAATCGATATATAAAGGATAAAAGATAAAGCTCTCGAAGCTGATCAATCCCTGAGGGATGCGCCATGCATGCGACTTTGTTAAGCATCGTTTGGAGGTGATTGAATGCATATCTGGCCTTTACAATGACTCGCGGTAGGTTACTGATGTATCGAGCCAGTGCTGCTACCTTTCCAGACAAGTGTGATGCTAATTTGCCGAACCCGGAGAGATGGAAGGCTTGGTGAGCTACAGGCGCGGGAATCGATCCAATATGTGTGTTGCAGGGCGCCTCCGACCACTGCGCCACACGCGCCTTTAAAGTCAATATATACTAACAGAAACACGGCTGAGCATTATTAATTTTCATATCCAGCCTCCTAAATAATTCCTAAAATTTTCTAAAGAGAAATAATTTCTAAAATAATTCTAAATTTTTTCGATACATAAACAACATTTCATTTTTCATCTGCAACAATAATCCCGTGCTTTTTTTGCTTATTACTTAATCGATGCAGTTGTCGACAAAAGCAACAGCATTATTGGTTGTTTTCTATTCCATGTCTCTCATCCAAAAAATTCTATCCGGTTACCTTGTACCCCATGTCTATTCATTCTCTGATCATTCCATTGGTCTTTATGTCATGTACATGAGAGATTCCTCCCAACGCTTTACCGCCTCATCGTGGCTTGGAGATGATCCTGGGTGCCTGACTGCGATGTACAGCAGGAGGACTCGTCTTCCCGGCAGGGTCTCCCAAGCTGAGGAGTCGGGCGTTTCCACTAAGAAGCCTAGCTAAAAGTAAACCAATACCAGGATCCACCATCGTCCTGATATAAAGTCGCATGGTGGTAAATCTCCCTCTGATCCACAAGGGCTGCGACTGCCTGTGGTGGTGAAGACCTGGGGCACACTTTGGCCAGGGTGATCTCGGGACCCCAGGGTACCATAATGGCTTAACCAGAAAATCTCCGAAAAATGGAGATTATACTGGGATCCGCACAACCAGGGAGAACGGGCCATTCAAGTGTCAAGTTATCGAGGAAGTAATACGACTACTATGTTTAACAAATGTAGAGGATAGAATTCCAGGCGTCGAAAGAGCGCGGTGATGCAGTGGTTAGCAATGCTGCCGATCAGGAAACAAGGGCGCTAGTTCGATCCCTGCACCACGCTCTCCTCGAATACAGGTGGGAACGTCTTAACTCAGCTACCTCCAAGTTTACAAGAAGAGTCGACAAGAACAGCATTCTTCGACATTCATAAAGAAGAGAAAATTTGCAAGCAGCACCCAAACCCACTTGCAAGAATTTCGGCGACCTCCGGGCCGACCGAATGCGAGGAAAATGAGTCGAGTATGCAAGAACTGTTAGTATCCGCACAGTAAACGTGATGACGGGTAATGTAAAATGTAAAATAAAGATATGATACCTTATGCGCTCGGCGTCATAAGCGCGACATTCTATGAATGCCTCAGCTAAATCTGGGTCGTTGTTATGGGTGTCGCCCGACATTACAATGCTTTCTCTTGATAGTCGCGATGTATTCCTTGCGACAATGCGTAAGAAATGGAGCACTTTCCTATGGTCTAGTACAGCGCGGTGAACTGATGAAACAAGTAAACGTGGATATCTGGGTCCATTAGCAGGACTTTTAAAGTACATTTTTAAAGTACTTTAAAGTCCTTTTTAAAGTACTGATTAGTACTTAACATGGAAAGAAAACGTCAGGTCTTTACGCGGCTCCTGAATGCACACCGAAATCCGCCGACATTAATGACTGGCGATTACAAGACAAAGAAACGGGAAGAAAAAAGAGGGCGCATGATATGTGAGGGCTGCCATCCGGGTAACTCGGTGAGGTCAGACGAACACCCAACAAGCTTACCTGATACTTGATACTTAAGCGGCCCGTCATCACTAGTTGCGCGGGCCCCAGCACAATCACCATTTTTCTGAGATTTTCTGGTTAAGCCATTGTGGTTCTCTTCTCGAGAGCCCCGAGGATAGCCTGGCCAAAGTCTGCCCCAGGTCGTCACCACGACATGCTGACTTTCATCGCAAGACGGTGGTGGATCCTGGTTTTAGTTTACTCTTAGCAAGCCTTCCTGATAAAAACGCCGGACACCTTCTCAGCTAGGGAGACCCTGCCGAACCGTTGGAAGGGCCGTATAATTGTAAAATGGAAAAAGGTAAAACCTTGACAAATAACTAAAGGTTCGTTCCTAATGCCGTTGTGATGACATTATGGCGGCACGATTCAAGTGACATTTAGAAAAAGATGAAGGAGTTAGTAGTTATTTCGCTAATAATTATTCGAGACATTTGGCTTCAAAAAGCTGCAAATAACCCGATCTTCTGCAAAGAGCTCTTCGTTGAGGAACTGGTTATGTTAAATATCATCAAAATTGTCGGCACAGTTACAAACTCATGAGGAGGATCGACGAAAACGCAATATGGATGAGTAAAAATATTGAGGTGAAAACAATGGCAAGTGAAGATGAACTGAATAATTGAGAGAAGAAGAAGAAAATAAAGTTAGAGGGAAAAAGCAATGTGGAAGAATATTACAGGGGAAGAAATAAAGGACGGATGAAAAATGGATGGATGCAGACCTATGTGGCATTTTTTATTAGAGGACGTTAACGTTGTACTTAACTCAACCAGAAAATTCTTTCGGTATTATTATTACTATCATAACTTTCTTTTTGTTTTACTTATTTTATATGATCCGTCTTCACGTCTACCGCGCAAATGCCAGCACTTCCCACATTCGATTCGTTTCCTCTCATCCTTTGTCCACGAAGACCTTCCAACTTTTTATGTGTGGCTTTGGTTGCTGCTTGAGGATTTTCCTTTCGCATTGAGTGTTACTGGATGTTATTGGCCGAGACGATTTCTTGGAGTCCTGAGATAGCCAGGCTGGAGCGTTCCCAGTTGGATTGCAGAGAGCGATTTTTTCCCGGACAAGTCCACTACCAATTTGCCGACATCGGAGGGAGGAGAGGCTTAGTTGGCCGGGAGCGGAATCGAACTAGTACCACGCTTGTGATGAGGGCCACCACTACCACTGTGCTATCCACCACTCATTATTACTTTATTGGGTTACAATAATTATAGTACAGATGTTGCCGTGTTATCCATTTCAGATTAGAATATCGGTAAAAATGAGGCGTAAGTACACCTCATTACGGTTGATTAATGACTGTGTAGAATGAAAAAGAGTAGGAAAACAGTACTGGAATAGTAACTGATTATTTACCGAAACAATCAGCCGGAAACTCCTCGCCGGCGGTACTCAACTAAAGACAATTTCGAACCAGTTTCGGGTCGATCATAATTCGCAGCGTTCAAGCGCGCCATTCTTGAATCATTTGTCGGTGTCGAAAGAAAGACATCATTCAGCAAGTTCAGCAACAATTGCTACTCATCACATTGTCATCTCCGAAGTGCGGGAGACTGGAATTCTTTCAGTTAGTGGGAGCTTCTTGAGGCGCTGTCGGTCGACAACTCCACCAATTGGAGTAGTTTCCTTCAGACAGACGACTTACGCGGGAATGATGCAGTACAACATCGGTTAGATGACAAAGAGCTCATTCTCGGTTTTCGACAAAAACGGTCCATTTCGTGAAGGCGATGAGTTTAAGTGAAGTTCCCAACGTTTCCAACTGACGCATGTAAAAGAGAAGTGATCATCTTAAGCACAACGACGTCATCTGCCGGAATGTTTGTACAACACGGCACGTTGTAGTATACTTGAAACGTTTACTCGAGCATAACTAAACAAACATGACCCACTTCTAAATGACGACACATCCATTTGCACCTTCAGTTTTCCAGGAAGTGGTAAGTGATCCGAATACAGAAAGTGAAACAGCGTTTCCACTTTGTTTACGCGTTAACTGACCGAGACGAAACCCAGATATATTTTTCGGTGCGAGCGGTTTATAATTTTAACAGTTTTTCCTAAAACGAAAAAACCTTCATAAAATACTCAATTCCTTCACTTTGAAAGATCAGTTTAGAGTTGTACAATAATTCACTATTCTCTTGATGATGTTTGATCGTTTGTTCATCAAAAGAACAGTGAATTATTCGATCAATGCCGAGCTTAGAAGATGTCAGTCGTGGGAATTATACGACAATGATAGGCTTAAAAACGATAGTAAGAACGCCTCACGAAAATCATGGAAGAAAACTACTATGCTCTTATAGTCTCTAGAGCCAACAGAACCCACCGAGTTACTGCTCATCTTCACAGCGACAAAGGGAAGCTTTACAGGCGCCAGCGCGAGTGACTCAACGGTCACTGGGTATACAAGTGATTTATGTAAAGCTTCGAGACAAATCACATTTATTTCTTAAACCGACCTTCATCTAACCCCGGTAGTAATAATCAATACCTTCTACCTATTAACAAACCACATTAGCAGCAAAGCAACTGGGTTGGCATGTAAAAATTTGAATCGTTTGCCAATTTTTGAGCGATTCATTTAAGCTTCTGAGTGATTTTACGTAACCAAACTCAGGAGAATCTCATTCATCGAACATTGGCGAACAAATTCAATTCCATTTGCAAGCTGAAAAAAAGCATGAATAGGAAAAAAAAGGGAAAATTGCGAAAGAGAATTTCTCTCTCTCCCTAAAGGTTACGGTAAGCCTTCACAGTCATTTCTTAGTTGTCATCATTGTAGTTGAGCAGCACAGCGTCAGTTGTTATGACAGGTGCTAGAATCTCATCATTATTACATGAATGGTCTCTAGATGACTAGTCAACCGTTCGGATCCTAATGTCAAGAGCCGTGACCACAACTGAACAAATCGGCTCTTTCAAATGTGTATAGTCATTCATTACGATTTCACCTTTCTTTAGAAGAGAACTGTCTAGAATACTCATCTAAGCAGAATAAGCTGCTAGATATTTGGAAAAAAATAGTGAAATGTCACGGATCCGATGGTGATAGTTTATGAACTTCTCTCGGAAACTCATTCCATCACAAGAAGGTATTAAAGTTGAGAACTACTTCAGTGGAACCGATGACAATTACAAGTAATTTATTAGTCAACAAAGTCTCAACCTAAAAAAAGAAAAGGTGAGAATGGTTTCGTATGTGAGATGAGGCTGTAGATGAGCGTAATGTTAATTCAGTCGTAGAAGATGAACGAAAGAGAGAGAAAGAGAGGAAGAGGAAGAGAGAGAAAGGGGAGGAAGAGGGAGATAGAGGGCGAAAGAGGTCTGGTGTAAGTCATTCGATATGTAAACATAAACTGGTAATGTTCAAACATATGTCGCATAGATGAGTCAACATAAAAGTTCTTTCTTTTTGGAAACGTCAAGGGATTTGTCGCATCTGGCTTAGCGGCGTACTGCTCCAGAATCTGGAGCAATGCACGGGACGGTGTGAATCGTGGGCGTATCGTTTGCACCAATCACCGCGGCGCTCGTCTTATCGTCGTCCAGTATCGTCCACATCACCGGTCGAGTTCGCCGACATCTGGTTGCGAGACATTTCAGTACAAAAAGCAGTCGTGTTGCCGAGCTCTTTGCTAGGTATAAAACGTTTTCTCTTTGTTTCACAATGTACAACTTAACGACTTTGTTTCAAAGCTCACTGTGGTTAGCTTCTATAAGTAAAGGAAGACTTTAATACAAATGTTACCACACCATATAACCTTCAAGTGCAGTAGCCTTTTTAAAGGTATCCCAGTAAGGAATTCGTTCTACCGTGGTCCTGAAAACACAATATTCATTATTTGACATGATAAACCTTAGCAATTTGAGACCTCAGAGAAAGGAAATTTTGTTTAGTCAGCAAACTCTGTGAAATGGGAAATGTGACTGAGACCGCATGATTACACATGATTCATGAAAAGAAGCCATCTGTTGGTTTTTCTATTGGATTTACAGCCTTAGAGTATTTGTGACCTATCAGAAAAGTTTCTTAGGTATAAATCTATGTTGTGAGTTCTAATTATGAACGATTACGACCACTAGCTGTTAACGGATGGCGAGGATTACGCAACGTCTTCGGGCCTGGGAAGAATGCGTTCGTTTCACGATGTTCATCTGAATCGGATGAACGGGGAAATGATTCAATATATCATTTTGAGATAGTCCCTTCAGTTCGCGACTATACTAGTCTCATAATAGCACCATCTCCCATTTCAATTCGTTTAGGGTTTCAGATTCCAAAACGATTATCATTATTTTTCACTTTTTAAAACCTTTCCTACTAATTCATTTGGCCTTGACATCCCAAAAATACATAGTTTTGCTATTTATTCCAATTAAAATTCTACCTAGCTTTCATCATTTTTCAAAGAGTCTTTTCTGATGTCACATTCACTTATAAAGGATAAAGCCCTCAGCGTTGATCAATCCCTGAGAGATGCGCCATGCATTCGACTTCGTTAAGTATCGTTTGGAGGTGATTGAGTGCATATCTGGCCTTTATAATGACTCGCGGTGGGCTACCGATGTATCGAGCCAGTGCTGCTACTCTTCCAGACAAGTGTGGTGCCAATTTGCCGAACCCGGAGGGATGGAAGGCTCGGTGAGCCAAGGGCATGAGGATTGATCCCATGTGTGTGTTTCAGGGTGCTCCCGACCATTGCGCCATACGCGCCCCGCTCATATAACCTAACAAGTGAATAATTCTACAAACAGAAGAATAAATCGAGAAACAATTCACGTCAGTTTAGACGAAATACACACCTTTTCTCAATCAATATATCTTCCATTGAGTTCCGAGTTTGATTCATACGTAATCGCTTGAGAATCTCAACAGAAGATTTCTTCAGTTTTTCTTAGTAAAAAATGCTACCTAACGGCCTTGTTTTGGCATCTTTGTTTTAAGAATAAACTGATGCTGCTAGGTTGAATTGCCATTCGTTGATTTGACAGATGAGATCGACCTGTCAAGTCAATTACCCTGCATCTGATACAAATGTCGTCCTGTTGGTGATTATCATCGTGACATGGGCAACAGAATGGACAGAACTTTATGGTGAATGTTCTATATTGAAACAAACAGACAAACAGCTTCAAAAAGAAGTAGATCATAGAGGATTCAGCGCTGATCAATTCTATGCATTCTATTCCATTCGTAGTGTAATAGAGATGATTGAGGCATGTCTAGCCTATACACCGACTTTCAGAAGTCTACCGCTATATCAAGTC
Source organism: Angiostrongylus costaricensis (assembly GCA_900624975.1). Classification (NCBI taxonomy): domain Eukaryota; kingdom Metazoa; phylum Nematoda; class Chromadorea; order Rhabditida; family Metastrongylidae; genus Angiostrongylus; species Angiostrongylus costaricensis. The sequence goes on along the minus strand of UYYA01000188.1, from coordinate 42,581 downwards.
GTCGTTTTTACCATCCCAGAGAAGTCTGGAAGTAATTTATCCAGCTCGGAGGTATGAAGCGTATTTGTTTGATGTTTTGACTGGTACGATGGATTAAATCAAAGGCAAGATGTGTATTGTATGGCACACTAGCTGCTGTGCGCCCATCCATAAAGGGAAGAGTAAACGATGAAAACGGGGAATTCGAGTTGGAGATAAGAATATGACTATGCTAATGAGTTCAGTTCAAAATGAAAAAGTTTATAAAACGCTGACAAGGAGTGGTACGTGTTAGGATAAAAGCTTGAGAGCAGGTAGAGAATCGCATTCTCTCGCTGAGTACCGTGCATGGATGAGCGTCGTGGAGGTATTAGAGATATTCTATGATTGTAAAACTTCAAAATCAAGATTTCCAGCAAGAAAAAAGACGTGGGACAATAGTATGAACGATTGCATTTCTGACTTCTCTGTCTTACGAAGTATTATACCGGTCAATTTAATTAACGACAAGAGGTTGAGAGGAAAGTTTTGGAAAGCCGAGCAGATTTAACGACATTATTGCCTAAGTTCTTAAAACAGAGTTTTCTAACGTAGTTCAATGAATTCATAAAGGACCAAAACCAAATAAGACTTAAACAAGACAGCGAAAAACAAGAAACAAAGGCTTATGGAGCATGGTAATAAAATTAAAGGGATTCAGTGAAAGAAGATTTGTGAGTGCTTTTGCGGGTTCTTCTTTTACAGTTGCATAAGAGATCAGCAGTTATATCAACTATCACGTAATATTTTATGTAGGTGAGGAGAAAAAACACAAGTTTGAGGTTCCATTTTAAGTTTAACCTGGCTGAAAGTTCAGCATTAAAGCAGAAAATCATAAACAATGGCGATCAATTCAAATGATAACCGAAACTCCCACCTTTTGACAAAAATTTATGGGGGAAAGAACCAGCATTTCTTTTCTCCTGCTCACCAAATTAATGAATCCTCGGAGACCATCGGAATCCTACGATCTCTATCACTTTTCATTACTTTTACTGACAGCTCACGGAAATCAAAGAAAGGTGAAGTGCCAACACTGATGGGTTTCCCACTGTTCTATAACACTAAAGAAGCTATTCTTTTTCTTACTTATTGGAAATTTTCTCTTTGTGATGTACTGTGGGTAAAGTCAAAATCCTTTTTGCTGCAGTTGCAAGAACTTACTGAAAACGATTTTTATGAAGTTTAGTTTATAGCTGCGATGCTCCAATAGCCGAGTATTTTAGTCCATACCTTCAACAGTGCGCGTGTAGCGCAGTGCTTATAGGCACCTCGCATTGCACATGGGTTCGACTCAGCGTGCAGGCTCACCACGCCTTCCATCCTTCCGGCGTCGGCAATTTGGTAACAGACCTGTTTGGGGAGATAGCAATACTGGCTCGATACGTCGGTATGCCACCGTGAGCCATTGTAAAGGCCAGATATGCATTCAGTTATCTCCAACGGTTCTTAATGAAGCCGAATGCATGGTACATCCCTCAGGGACTGATTAACGCACAGAGCTTTATCTCTTTTTAAATCTTCAAGAAGAGTCAAACAGGTTATAGCAGAATTACCACTGGCGTAGTACTTTGCCTATCACGAAAACTTTGCTTTTTTTATTTTTGGAAGGGACAGATGTACTCGGGCTCTCGCGAGTTGTCACCACAGGTGGCCTTCGAACATTGAGGGTTGAAGTAGGATTTAAAAATGTTGAGGCGATTCCAGACATTGGTTTGTTCTTATCTAAGCTTTCGGAGGCAAATTTCGAACCTCTTAGCATGCATGACCTTGATGAGGGATGAACGTAGGTGAACCATAGCAGAACGACAACCATGAAATTCCTCGAGCTGGAAGGAGACATCGAAGTATTGTAGAAAGAGAGGTGCCAGTTATCGGTTTCATCGACTAGATTTCGTATAAGAACTTCTAGCTATAAATAGGCTTAAGTAGAAACCGTAGTTGCTAAAAAACCATTACTAAGGTTTGTAATAGTTTCAATCAAAATCTCATGCCAAGAATTAGCAAGCCGCGACCATGGAGGCATTTATTAGAGCCAGAGAAAAGCCACAGAAATGAATGCCGGAGACCAGTCTAATCAAACCTCATTACCATATTTAAAATTTCATGTCGATTTCTCTTTGCGGGTATGACGTCCCAGCTCATATCCATGACTCTTGGAAACTTTCAAAGCATAATAACCAAAAATGCAACAATGAACGACAAAACTGTTATGTACGGATAGATAGAAAAACTCATGGTATACCGCAAATGCAATTCAAAGAAGGAATTCAGAGGGTTCAAAAGAAGCAAAGCTGCTTAATTGACTCGTAGTTACTTATGGAAACGAAAATTTCATAACAGAGCACTGCACGAAGTAGTTGGCTGTTCTAGTCTCAGTGTAAGTGGTCAAGCCTGGAAAGAATCGCTTCAGTTCAGTCATTGTCTTTCTAAAGAATTGATTTAAAATAGCGAGCGCTCTACTAATAAGGTAACCATATTCTGAAAAAGAAAAGGACTTCAAATCGTTAGCCAAACGAATTTTTACAAGAATCTCGGGCTAACTTATCAGTGAAGAAGAGTGCATAGAACTTTTATAACAACCAAGTCTTCACAATGCGAAACTATGCTGTGGAGTCCTGGAACGGCGCAAGTACATATTTCATTACGTTACGTTCTGTGAAGGCATGCGCTTCTAGCCTCATACAGATGTGAAGAAACGAAGCCATAGAGACTGAAAACTGCAAAAAAAATGTGTATTAGGGAAGGAAACACGTCTGAAAGTCCTTTAAGAATGGCAGCGTGCTGCACTTTTGAGAAAAAACTTCTAACTGAAGATACTACGTGTAGATACGAAAGCATGCTCACCATGGACTTCAGCTAGTTCCCGTTCCTAACACAGCAACGAAATCATGGAGCTCCTGGCTTCAGTTGATGAAAGTAACACTCGATAGCATCCTTGCTGGTTCTCAGATACCGAAGGTTCATAGTGGAAACATTACATAGACTGAATGAACATCATCTCGCTGACTACAACAAAAAATCCATTAAACTGTTCGGGAATTTGTATAATGCTGAGATATTTGCAAAACTCCGGACCGCAGGTGTCTGCGATGGAGAACGACCGCGCTATTGTCCTTTCCGGGAGTAACGCGTTCACTACCACACCATGCAGGCCCTTCGTTTCAGCTGTCTCTCAGCTAGTTCTATCGATCTTTTGCCTTCAGCAATCACCCGTCAACGGGATTGATCTGGGGAGCCGAAATCGGTATTGAAGCCAGTTAGGCTGAGGCTATAGTTATAATCACAATCTTAACCTTTTTATTTACTGCCTATTCTTTTTTTTAATTTCGCAACATATCCTGCCGTTAAAGAAAAAGAATAGACAGTAAATAAAAAGGTCAAGATTGTTCGGAAATTAATGTCGGACTTGTAATTCCATTGTTCTTGTGCTCCTTTTAGCAGCTTTTTTTGTTTGAATGATGCGATATTACATATTGTTCCAAAACTAATTTCATGCAGTTTCGTGCTGCATAATTAAGTTTTAATACGACATCCCTCCGAACGGTTTACCGCCTCATTGTGGTTGAGAGGTGTTCCTGGGTTGCGATGTACATCTGGGATCCCCTGATAGGGTGTCCCAAGCTAAGAGGGAGTCCGGCGTTTCCATCAGGAATCCTAGCTAAAAGTAAACCAATACCAGGATCCACCACCGCATTAGTATCAAACTAGTCTCATGGTGGCAAATCTCCCTCTGATCCACAAGGGCTAAGACTGCCTGTGATGGTGAAGACCTGGGACAGTCTTTGGCCAGGCTGACTTCAGGATTCCAGGGAACCACAATGGCTTAACCAGCAAACCTCCGAAAAATGGAGATTATACTGGGGTCCGCAGAATCAGTGTGAACGGGCCATTCAAGTGTCAAGTTATCAAGGAAGTAATACGACTACTATGTTTAACAAATGTAGAGGATAGAATTCCAGGCGTCGAAAGAGCTATTTCGACAGGTCTATTGTTACGAATTGAAATTCTAATGCACGTACTTCAAACGGCTTGAAACGCTAATGAAGTGTGGGAGCAAAGTAGTGCAAACGAAGGCAGAGCGCAACGTTGGTTTGAAGGATTTCGTCAAGGTGGATGCGACCTTGAAGTTGAAGATGGTACGTGATGTCGACGTGCTTCTGCTACTGACGACGGTGAGGGCTTCCTTCCAAGCAAATGCGTCCACAAGTATTCGACAACTTGCAGAAAAAAACACACTTTAAGCAGATTAAGTGTTTTTTAATCACCTAAAAGAATTAAAAGATCGAAGAAGCTCGGCAAGTGGATTGTGTACGAATTGAATAACAAGCAAAGATACACCGTTTTAAGGTATAGCCGGCACTTCTGCCGGGCATGATGACTAACCGTGCATTTGTCTCACTACTATCTCCAATTTTTGTCCAAGTTATATTTTTTTAAGAGCACGGGTTGAGCAATAGTAAAGATACCATTCAATAATAACATAACGTCTTCGTTCAACTTAACGCCAGGCCAATTAAACCCTCCACCACCTCGGTGTCAAAAAATGGGCACCAGGCTTCTATGAAACTACTGCCTCCAATGCACGCACAAAAGCTGATGACTAACTTCAGGGGGAATCCGGCATCCCTATAGCACGCTATCTTAAGATTCCAGGAACAATCTATTCTACCAACACTTAACAACATTCGTAAAAAAGACCAGAGATCCTCAAAGAGCAGTGGAGAAAAAAATCTATTAAGAGGCTATGAATGACTGAAGCAGATATTTACGATTACCTGTCACGGATTTTCAGAGAGCCACAAAATTTCGGTCCAAACTTCAGCCCAATCAGTTTGTAAGTGTTCCTAGAGCTTTCTTCCAGTTAGATGCAGACCTATGGGTTTTAAACGGGACAAATAGTCTCCGTACGAGGAACACACTCAACAGAGATTTCGAACGACTAAGCTGATTGCCATTTTTATGCAGAAGAGCCACGCACAAAATTAGGATTCCAGGATTCTCTTCCAGATTTGGCGTGAGATGACGACGCATATTATAAGAACCATGTGACTTAAAAAGGTCATGATATTATCCAATACTGCATTGAAGGCTTGACAATCCTTGCACTTTGAATACTGGTGACCGGATTCGAGTAGCCATTCTCCACGGCGAATGTTGATCAAGAACTGTCTTAGCCACATATTTTTTGTGATTTTCTTCATTCCTTTCTTTAAAATTGATTAAAAAATTACCTTTGGTTTGAAGCCATGGCTAAAGTTATGAACAACTTTGCACACTTGTTTGAAAAAATTCATTTTTATGATGTTTCTGAAATTTTTAGCTTCCTATGTCGCTTTAGATTTGTTGAGATTATTTTTTTTTGCCTATGGAAACAGGCCATCACCTCAAGAGGTAAGTGTTGATAGAATCCCGCTCCACTTTTGTTCTTCTAAAGAGCGAACCCACTTGTCATTATGACACGACTTTCTCTTTCGCGTGGTGATACGAATGCTTCGAGAACCCACTTTTGAATTGGATTCTCGTGCGGAATGGATTTGGTGCAGTTGCATGATACTGTATCAAAGCTGGGAAAATAAAACCTTCGCATAGTTTCGATTCGACTCCACGCGACCACGAAGACTCACACATCACTAGGAATAACTCCTGTGATCGTTCTACTCGCACTTAACTGTTGCGAGTCTCAAAAAGGCAATGGCGTCGAGGTGAATGTATAAAGCCTAAATAAGGCTTTCTAACACTTTCCTGTGGGCTTATCAATAAAACAAGATCGAGGACAAATCGTAGTTTGTTGAAAGGTGTTTGAGAGATATTTGCTTCTATGACGCCTATGACTAATCAACACCTAAACTTGGAAGACATTGTTCCGGAACAACTAACTTTCGATGGAGGTAAGATGACAGATGTGACTCATCGTGATGCCCTCATCATTTTCGCGAAACCAAACATCCAAACATTATTCTGAAAACTCAAAACTGTGAAGTGTATATCTTCAACGGTTAGGTCATAAAAGAATTTCTTGCTAGGAATATTTTTTACGCGACCAGACATTTTCTGAGGACCTAAGCACTTCTTCTTCCTGCACCTGTCATCCACAAAGACCTTCGGATCTGCATTTGGGGTCGACTGCTAATTGGGAATTTTTCGTCTTTTTTATGAATACCTTTGAATTTAGAGTAGCCGTACTGTTCCGTTCTCGAATCTTCGCCATCGACAGTCTCACCTTCCTCTATGAATCGGAGTGCGCTCTTCAATGGAGAAATCTAATAGCAACTTCCGAACCGTGGAGAGACGGAGGTCTTGGTTGGGACCAATTCTATGGCGACCAAATGGGATCTGAGTAGTTCACAGAAGGTAATAACAACAGTGCTGATACTGAAAGAATCAATTATGACGCATGACGATTAGCCATTACCACAACGTCTCATCTGATCGGCAAATCCAAATGTATTGCGTATTAACCCTTTTGCGCATGGTCGAGTTTCTTTCAAAATTCTAAGATCTTCATGACGCTGCCGAGATATTATTGTCTCAAAGGTTGCCAACCTTGTGGTGCAATGGATTGCCCAGAACTTCGAGATTGAATTCTAACTTGCCTGTGAGCACTACTAGTGGTGGTCTATTGTTACATAAGCTTCTATTCTCTCGGAAGCACTAAACTTCGTCATTCCTCGGTGTGACACTTCCGCTAACAAGCTAATTCTAATAATTTTAAGGCTATAACCTTCCATTTTCACCTAACAAGAAGAAAAATAACAAAGTTCACAAAATGGGCGTGACGAATACCTTATGGAGAGCACTCATTTGGAGGAAAACGCAATCCGATTGTCGGGGCCATTGCGCACTCAATGACTCGGAACTCGGCTCACAAAGAGGCCGATAGCCCCCTCAGCGGAAAACGACATGGCGTTCCTCTTTCGTCAATACTGAGGTGCCGCCGTCTGCAAATAAGGCGTTCACGGTGTTCGCCCTTTTTCAACAGTTCAGCAGGCATGGGGAAAGTGAAGCGGTTCAACACTGTCGGAGAACTGAAGCAACACTACGGAGACATTTTACGGACTTTTCTTATTAAATTTGAAATTCAGTATCGTTGGAATGAATGGAAACTAAAATTTCTAGCTTTGTTCGAATAAGGACATACTGGACACCTTTGCCATGCGGTCCATAGTATTAGAGCATTGTGAAGGCAAATGATGTGATAGCAATAAATCCGATTTCAGAACCTCAAATCTTCGAATTCTGCTACATTCGTATATCTCTGAGAACAATGCTAACTTTTTATTTGCTGCCTACTATAATTTTTCACGGCAAGGTATAATGCAAAATACAAGCACAATGATGCTGAGATGTTTGCAAAACTCCGGACAGTATGTGTCTGCGGTGGAACAAACGCGCTATTACCCTTTTCGGGGGCTAACGCGCTCAACACTACACCATGCGGGTCCTTCGTTTCGCCTATCTCTCAGCTAGTTTTCTATCAATCAGTGCCATCAGCAATCATCCATCAACGGGGTTGATCTGTGAAGCCCAAATCGGCATTGAACCCAGTTAAGCTGAGGCTGTAGTTGAAATCACAATGCTAACTTTCTGAAAATGGTTAATCCAGTGCCAGACAGCGATGTTTTTCGCTATGGGAGTTAAATATAGACCGCAATTAATTAATCCAACTTATGAAACGGGACCTTGTTCAAGTAAGAAACGGCTCCGGGTAGCTTTAATCACATTTTCCACCCGTTAAAATAAAAGCTAATAAAACTGGCTCGGACGGTCCATACGGAATAGTTTTTAAACCCACTCATTTATGGCTATTCCACTTATATGGCTCGACTTCACAGCAATGTAACCATACAACCCGCTCTTCAGACCCATATCAAGTGTGCCGCAGATCAACCACTTTAATATCAGAAGATCGTCCACTCCTTGCCTGCTATCCGATACCAGCAGATCCATGGTTCAGCAAGTGCAGTACATGAAAATTGGAAAATGAGAGACAACTAAGACAAAAATACCAACTGTCGCCAAAAATATCTCGTTTTCTTCTTCAGCAATCGCGAGGTTGTTATTCAGCACACGTTTACTTCCGTACAAAAAGAAGGATAAGGGTCGTTTTACAAGGAAGTAAACATGTGCTGAATAACATCCTCGCGATTGATGAAAAAGAGAACGAGACATTTATAATCCAATGCCGAGGTTAATAGAAAGCGGATCCCGTTGACGGGTGATTGCTGATGGCAAAAAGATCGATAGAACTAGCTGAGATACATGCAAAGCGAACGACCCGGATGGTGTAGTGGTGAAGTGCGCTGCTCCCCGGTAAGGACAACAGCGCGTGTTCGTTCCCCACTGCATACACCTGTGGTCCGGAATTTTGCAAATATCTCAGCACTTTATACGAGTTATATTTCACAACATACCCTGCCATTAAGAAGAAAAAGGCAGTAAATAAAAGAGTTAAGATTGTGATTATAACGAGGCCTCAGCTTAACTGGGTTCAATGCCGATATTGGCTCCCCAGATCAATCCCGTTGACAGGTCATTGTTGCTGTCACTACATGCAAGTCTGGAACCAATCCCTTGAGCCGTCGGTAGGTTAGGCCGGGGTGCAGGATAGAACCTATTATCGATCCAGTCTGTACTGTAGGGAGCCGTAACCTCTGTGTTACAAGCTCCCCTTGTGTCGATATGAATATGGCATATGCTTTTTTTAAAACCTGCTCATAAGTTGTTTTCCTGGCCCTAACAAAAGCTACCAAAATATTTCCTAGAAAAGAATTTTCAAGAGTGCCTATGCAGAATATGCTTTCATAATCGTATGACCATGTCGTAGACTTGAAGTTCGTGAACTAAGAGCTACTTAGAAAATTAAATTCCTCATTCATTATAGGAGCGGCCAGATTCGTATGCGAGTTTAGCTCCTACTTGAGCACCTGTCGTATTTTCTTCTCATTGACATGTTGCATGTAGTAAGTGTTATTTCGTGCAAAATATAGAGATAACTATGCCGAAGCGTTCGGTTATTACCCGGTCGTTATGAGTTAAAGGGAGATGTGTTGTTTGCGGTTAGGATTCTTCTTGGTTGGAACCGATTTCTCTGGTTAAGGAAATGAAGATTACGAGAAATCAACAGGCCAGATGGTCAGTTCACTTCTGTCACGTCTAATAAACAGTTTCTTAACTGTCACTATGCTTTCATCTCACTATGCAAATCTACATTCATCCTCTTCCACTAAAACATTTGCAAAGTTATTCGTGAGCAAAGTAGTAAATAATGGTGCTTTTGGTGTCCTGCGAACGAGCACTTTCCACTGGGCACCTTACTGTTTAATGGCCGAGTTCCTTTATAAATAATGAGATTACAGACGAAACAAGGGAAGTTTTATCTCGATAACTCGTATGAAGTGCTGAGATATTACAATGTTTAACGTTTTGCTTTCTGCCTTCTATAATTTTCATGGCAGGTTACTAAGCGAAATACAACCACAACGTTGCTGAGATATTTGCAAAATATCATTGAAAAATATTTGAAAAAAAAAATCTCAGCAACGTTGTGGTTGTATTTCGCTTAGTAACCTGCCATGAAAATTATGGAAGGCAGAAAACAAAACGTTAAACATTGTGATTTCAACTACAGCCATAGCTTAACTGGGTTCTATGCCGATTTGCGCTCCCCAGATCAACCCCGCTGACGGGTGATTGCTGTGGCAAAAAGATCGATAGAAATAGCTGAGAGACGTGCGAGACAAAGGACCCGCATGGTGTGGTGGTGAACGCGTTACTCCCCGGAAAGGACAATAGCACGTTCGTTCCCCACTGCATACACCTGTGGTCCGGAGTTTTGCAAATATCTCAGCAACCACAACGTTCTCTCAGCTAGTTCTATTGACAGGCAAAACGAAGGACCCGGATGGTGTGGTGGTGAAGTGCGCTACTCCCCGGAAAGGACAATAGCGCGTTCGTTCCCCACCACATACACCTGCGGTTCGGAGTTTTGCAAATATCTCAGCATTATATACGAGTTATATTTCGCAACATACCCTGTCATTAGAAAGAAAAAGGCGGTAAATAAAAGGGTTAAGATTGCACTTTATTCTTTTCATCGTATGCCATATGAACCGCAGTGAGCCAATAGCAATACCTGGGTTACATGGGCAGGCTTTGCCAAAACAACCAACCAAATATGTGAATCAATAGAGGTCCGTACTACGTAAACTAGCCAACGGGCATTCTTTCTTTGATAAGCTAACGCAGTTCCTCATTTTAAAAAAAATGCTGTCTAACTGTTGCAGTACCGCTGTTGGTTTCAGTCTTCTATGTGGGTTTCGCACTGGTATAGACCATTTCCACTTCTCACATATGATGGTTTATAGTTTTTTAGCATTATCCTACGCAGTGTTTCTTTCCGTCCATTTGCTCCTTTGTAATGAGGCCTTTAGCGCTACGTTGAATATGGAATTGCGCAAGGACACGTGAATGGGATCGCTCATAAAGAGACCGGCGTCTTTTTATGGAATTACCGTCTAGTCTTCCTTTCCACTCCACCTCAACTCTAGTCGTTGCTCAATTAATACATGGACAGACCAAAAATGTGTCATCGCAGCATAGGTCCGTCTTCATGAATCACCAATAATAGTGCAGCTCTGGCATTAGTTGGTTTAAGTGTGAATCTGCTGGATCGCCACGACTTCTCTTCTTCGGAGAATCGAAAAGTTTTTGAATATAAATGCTTAATTTCTATTCAGCTTTGAGAAATATGATAGAAGGATGATTCCCACCCCACTTGTACATCGCAGTTAAACAGCAAGAAACACCCTAAGCTAACATGAAGCGGTAAATTACAAAGTATGGGAAACCTATCCTCCTTTACTTCTTTCATTCCTTATACTACAGTACGGTTCAATTCTTTCAGATCGGATGAATCAACTATCGCATAGTAGTAGTTACCTAGTAGGGTATCGAAGAATTCCATTCTACACGACGATCACCTGCATCACCTGGAATATTGCTCAACTTCAAGCAGTTCGAGTAGGCACCACTAAGATCTTCATTTTCATACGTTGTTTGTTAGAGCTGCTTAGTGTACTCTGCACGCTGGGTGGCAGAAAAAGCGTCACATTTGTAGTACGGAATCGCCTTCAAAAGTCCAATGAGAAATCTTCTACAGTGCCGATGAGAAGAAGTCTGTATTGTTAATGGGTGCCAAATTCCGTGATCCGAATTCCACTCATTTAATGTTTTTGCTGAGGACGTGTGGGGCAGTGGTTGGAGGCGCCACTGCGACACACGTGGAATCGATCTCTGCGCCAATGGCCCACCAAGTCTTGCATCCCTCCGGGGTCGGAAAATCGGTACCAGACTGCTCTGCGAGGATAACGGCACTGGTTCAATGCATCGGCAGGCCACCGCGAGTTATTGTAAAAACTAAATATGCACTCAATCATCTCCAGCGATACTTGATGAAGTCGAATGCATGGCGCATCCCTCAGGGATTGATCGACGCCGCCAAGAGTTTTAGCTTTTTTAGTTTTCAATGTTTTTGTTAAGTAAGAAAAAAAACTACTAACAAAATAGCAATTCCCGAGGTGCAGATGGAGGAACGGTTGATTGATAATGTACTGGGAATTTTTTACCAGTGTAAGGGAAATGTCGAAGTTCTTTTACGAATCTAAATTAGTTCGGAAACAAAGAAACATAAAGGAATCCATGTCTGACAGTCTGACAGAGTTGCAATATCGATTGGAGTTAAAAAAAAGAAGCCCTAACCAAATAGATCTACTTATTCTAATGAAGTGTAGTTAGAAATTGTCTACCAATGAAGTAGAATCCCGTTCTGAATTCCACTGTACCTGCTGAGTCACCACAGTTACTATTCACCAACCCACCAACATTATCCTGCTCGTATTTCAAAGCATGCGTTGAAATCGATGCATGCAGTTACAGACGTGTTGAACGTTCGTTCGTGCTCCATTTATGCAGAATTCCACTGAATAGCAATAATTTGTCTTTGTCTAGTAATAAGGTAGTGTTATATAACGTTCTCCTCTCCCCTAACCAGCTTTTGATGAGGCTTTATGATGTCCCACTGAGATCACTTATAGCTTAGCAGCAATAGTAAATGAACAAACTTTAGTTTTTATTTATATAACGCGATTTCACACATTGTGCGTACCCCGCAACCTTCTTTGTTCGCCTCGTCATCTCGAATCCGTCAACTGCCGTAGTCTCTAGTTTTGTGGGAAAGATTGTGCTCCATTAGAAATTTTCCTTTTCCAAAAAATTCTTTGAATGCTCGTTTACTTGATTCTCCTCGGCATTCTGGGATGGCTCCGGATTTTGAAGCCTTTAGCATAGATAGTAGCCGATCTTTTTGGATTATAGGGAGTTTGTCTGAAATAGGCTCTGCTATCGGCTTGCCAATACCGTATCCTAGGTTTTTTCGGTACGAGAACGGCAAAAAGATGCTGCGTGTTCCGTAAATTATTTCTGTCTCTATTCTCGGGCAATGATTTTAGATCAGAATACCACATAAGAATAAGATATGTCTTCCATTATTTTCGAGGCGTACAGAGACAATACTCCTACTTCCAATCTCACTTAGTTCTCCTATTTTGAACTTCCCTATCCTGTATTCATTTGTTGTCGGTTTCTAATTTAGAGGTGAAATTTCCATCAATGAATTTATAGAAAGACTTCTCATTGTGGATTACATCCTCTAACAAGTTCTAGAACGCGTCTAATTCGCTCTCATCAGTACAAGTTAGTGAGTAACAGTTGATAATATTGACTTTCTTTTGGCGTACAACTTAAAGAGAAAGAATTGCCAAATGCGATGATAGGATATCGTATGAGATGGCTAGATGAGAAATTGATGAGTCCACGAGAAAGCCAACGCCTCCGACATTTCGTAACAGAAATTTCCCTGCACGAATGGCAAGGGTTCCATCATCTAAATGGCGTATGTAGAGCTTGTTTTTCGTCTCCTGTGGGGCGATCACATGCGATTCGATGCGATCTGCAGCCTCAAGGAGAACGTAGTGGTCGGCGTCTGAAGAGACTGTTCTGTCATTATAGGTGCACAGCAAGAAGCAATCTCTTTGGCGTGGAGTGGATGTGCTCGTTTTGTCCGTTTCTAAAATGACGTCCTATGAAATCCGAGTCTTGGTCGCCTCTCACCGGCTTTCTCATTGTCTAACGTCGTAGACAGCAACAACCAGTGTGAGCGGTGCTAACGCCGAAATTTTGCTGGTCTAGCCATTGTGGTTCCTTGGAGTCCCGAAATCAGCCTAGACGAGCCATCCTCAGGTCGACACCATCCCAGGCAGCCGCCCCCTTTGTGGATCAGAGGGAGATTTGTCACTATGTGAATAGTCTGATGCCAGGGCGACGGTGATTCCCAGTGCTGCTTTACTCTTAGCTGGTCTTCCATATGGAAACATCTTGCTTCTTCTTGGCTTCGAAGACTCTGCCGGAGATATGAACTCCCAGCTGCACATTTCAGCCCGACATCCAGGAACACCTCTTACTCCCAATGAAGCGGTAAACCGTTGGGACGATAGCTTTTATTGAAATTAGCAAAGTTCGCTTGAGCCGCAATATGTTGGTCTAAGGTTGGAATCGGTTGTTACCCTCGCACTGTGTGAGTGGAAGTCAATTCGCGTAGGTCTCTAAGTGTTAACACGCCACATAGCCGACTCCACCACTTGCGAAGTGAACCAGTTCTTGTAATAACAGCAGCACAGTAACCTTAAACGCAGTGTCAAAATTAATGGTGAAGACTACAACGCAGTTGAGCACTACTTCAGTGACAATCAACACGATATCTTCCCACTAAGTAGACCTACATTCCTATCGTATTCCATTCATGATAAGCTCTTGTCATATTCCGCATCATCTGTGGTCATCCGATGTCCATAATTATGTTGCACTTATGCAGGTCATAAAGTCAGGAAAACAAACAGTTTACTATAATGCTGAGATATTTGCAAAACTCCGGACCACAGGTGTCTGCGGTGGAGAACGAACGCGCTATTGTCCTTTCCGGGGAGTAACGCGTTCACTACCACACCATGCAGGCCCTTCGTTTCGCCTGTCTCTCAGCTAGTTTTATCGATCTTTTGCCTTCAGCAATCACCCGTCAACGGGATTGATCTGGGGAGTCCAAATCGGCATTGAACCCAGTTAAGCTGAGGCTATAGTTATAATCAAACGAGTTGGTATGGTGGTGAACGCGTTACTTCCCGGAAAGGACAATAGTGTGTTCGTTCCCTAATGCAGACACGTGCGGTCCGGGGTTTTGCAAATATCTCAGCATTGTAGTAGTTATATTTCGCAAAAATACCCTGCCGTTAAAAAAATAGGCAGTAAGTAAAAGCGTTAAGATTGCTATTACAAATAGCTTAATTGATAAAGGTCATGCTTTGCACGGCAACAGATTATGTGTTCGCAACAACAAACAAACCGATTTCGTTTTTCGTTTGCGAAGAAACTTACAAGTTCTACTTGAGGTGTTGTCGGCTCCTTCTCTTCGTTTCTTTTGTTACCTAGTCTTTGGTGCCCATGAGTACAGTCAGTACACACGTGGGTGGGATCGGCACCTACACAGAGCGCTATCATTTCATAAAACTGTTCCTCACTTCCATACGCCACATACTAGAGGAGGTAAAAATTTAGCGCGTATTGTATCAAAAAGTTTACCCAGCGTCATTTATTCCATCCTCCTTTATATTAAAATACTTTCCAATTGTTGAGATTCATAGTTGTTTAAATCTATCTTTGAGCATTAATTCCACCTAATGCTATATCCAACTATTCCGTTTCATATTCACATCACCATACAAACTCTAATTCCACGAGCCATCGAAAAATAGAAGCAGGCACCACGGAGATCTCCATTTGACCTTATCCATCACAGCTACTCTATGCCCGCTCAAAGGACACCAATAGCAAAACACTTTTAGTGCGAAATTCCTTTCTTTTCTTCTACTACACTTTACAAGAACCTGATGTAAGCTGTATTACGCTCTGTACACCGCACTAATATCCTTTAGCCATAAAGAGCCGGGAAACTTTTGTGCCTTAGAGGGTAATAGAGATAAGCATTACCACAAGCGCGATGAATCTAAACTATATCACATGAGTGTTTTAGTTTTTAGAACCCATTGTCTTGTTAACCATCAGCTCTACATTTTCCTTTTACAAATGTCAACTGTACTATGTTAATGACCAATAATTTATATATAAAGGCTCAATCAGAAGCTATGAAGTAAGTCCAGACTAGGATGTTATAAAGAACAATCCTCGTCTCTACAGCTTTACAATATGCAGATCATTAACCATTCGCCTATTCACTTCATCATGTGTGTACTCAGAAAGTCAGTGCACTTATTGCATTTCCTGTCCGTTTGCTCGATTTGTTCTGGTCTTCGTATAAAGCCTTTTATCCGTAACAAAATCCTTCTGTATGCTTTGTCATTACCGTAACCAACTATGACCTGTCACTCGACTCATGTCATGCTGTAAGCATTGGGGTCAATTATCTTTCAGTATAGACGAGTGACCTATAAATGGCATATGAAGGACGCTGGACAAGGGGCAACCTATTGAGCAAGCAGAATTTCGACAACGATTTTGTCGCATGGACCATATCCAAACCGTTTTCGGAGTCACTGAAGTTTGTTGGGAATACCACTTCGCCTTACCCATAACTTTTTCGGCTATTAAAAAGCACTTGACAACCTCGACACGAATGCAATCCTGTCAGTACTCGTCGACAAAAGAGTGGATCCGCATAAGAACTCATTGTGACCGTTATCGGAACTCTAGCACGAAAATATAACTTTTCTATAGACCCCTTACACATGAAAAGTTTCGAAAAGGCGACACCATAACATCAAAGCTGCTTACTTCGGCATGGCAGTGGATAATGAAGTAACTCGATTGAGATGACAAAGACATACGTATTGATGGATTTTCCCCCCAAGTTCCCATAAAACCTTCGTTTGAGCGACGAGATCGTCATCTCCTCAAGAAGTACCAGCGAAGCAGAGACGATGACCAGTGAGTTCAACGAAGCGAAGAAAAAAAAGATCGGACCACATACAAATCGGAATAAGATCCAGTTCATGGAAAACCCATGGTGCAAAGACGAACAGATCAAACTGCATAGTTACAGAATACTGCGCACTACTCATCACCGAACGCTCTAATGAAGTCCTTTGAAATACAACCAGCACAATACAGCATATAGCCGGAATACTAAGCTCTGGTCTTCAAAGTCTATTTCATCTCCAAGACCCAGGAGAACAAACGCTGATAGAGAAACGGACCATTCGTATAATGAGAACGGGTCGACAGATGAACGAAAGGAACTGCATAGTGGATTCCATGAGGATACAGGCGTCCTGCAGGACTACCACCTACACCTTAGGTGAACCTATCGGTAACCAAAATCAATCTGTTCTGACAGCTGCAATTGTTCTGCAGATCACGGTACAGGACTTTTACCCACCACCAGGAACAACTGGGAGGCAGCGAAACAAATGCAGTGTGCTGGGGTCTGCACAACTTGTGAACACGTACCGTCCAAGTATACCAGTAATAGAAAGCATTAGAATCTAGAAAACTTTAATTACAGGATAACAGTTCTTTTGACTCATTAGCACGAAATTCTAATTTTCCCGAGCTCACAAGATATGTTTTTGCTCTTTTGTTCGTCGAAGCTCATAGTTTAAAATGCAATGGAATGAGTGGTATTTTGTCTACCAGAACCCAATAATGTCGCGAAATGTTCCTAACATCTATAGCTCTCGAGGTTTCATTCAGAATCCTAAAAATCTAAATTTTATTCTTATTTACTTTAATTTCCGTCTTTGAAGACGTCGAAAATCAAGCTACGCTTTTGGAGAACCACTCTTGCCCACAAACAGATAGAGCTTACGCAAGCCGATCACATTTCCAACTCCTCAAATATTTCGCTCATTGGAAAAAGAGCGATTTGCGATAGACTGGCTTCGAACTTTAGTGTTAGGGATGTGAACAAGAGAATTTTCTCTGTATGCCTCAAAAATGATGGAAGGCATATCGCATAAATTGTGAACACAAGTACGAAGAAATGAAATCATTAAGCATAATAGCTCAATGGGATGTAAGGCCGGAGAGACGAAAAGCAGAATGGCTTTATCGACTCGATAAAACATTTGTTCAGAAAGAAAATTTCCAAAATTTTACAGCTCGTTGAGTATTGATTGATCTAGCGCAGTGTATCGTAGATGGAAAACCAACTCCTGCTTTGAAAACAACCCAAAACTACGAGAAAATAATCAGACTATTCACGATTACTGAAGAGATGAGATTTTCTTTGTCACAAAAGACCTATACTGTCGTCACTTTGCTCCCTATTCGTTTTCCTTATTCTCATCTCCTCGAAAGGATTCTCCCTGATTATCATCTGTAGCACTCATTAGCATGCCTGTGTACTGATTTCAAAAAATAAATGAATAAAAAACGGAAAATACTGAAAAAGAGGAAATAAATACAAAACCACACTACAGCGTGAAACCAATTGGGACAACCAGCATCATCGTCTCCTCTTTCTGTCTTACATTTATTTCAAAGCCTCGAATATTTTACATTTACCACATATCCATAGGACCTATGCGCATTGATGTGAAAATTTAGAATTCTGTACAGCATGAACATTTCTGTTTCACGACAAGCAGGTTACTTCACCAAGCTATCCTTCCGAATCAGATTTTAGTTGATGACGTGCTATGCCACACTCCTTTCACGAATCGCTAAGCTGCCCAGCGCTAAAGGAAATTTTTGGATCACAGTTCCACCTAGATTGTACACAACTACTGATGATACGGAAAACTGCGGACGCATATCCGTATTATGTTGTTCTACACATGACAACTCGCTGGGTTTCTAGCAGCTACACGAACAAGGTCGCAGTTTATAAACTCTGACAGCAAACGGCAGTTCAATATGGGTTTGCGCAAAGGAATCAATAAACGGGTTTAACAGATCGAGGCTACACCAATTCTTGTTGATTTTAACCTCAACTCCCTTTTGAAATCTTGATTCTTATTTTTTCTTAAGTTCCACAATTTCTTCTATCAAGCTTTTTTACAAGTGAAATCAAATACTTTCAAAATGGTAACATTTCATCAACATGATACAGTACATATGGGAGTTGGAATCTTCTGGTATATTTACATTCTGCATGGGAACTGATGAGAAATGAAAACCAGACGATAATATTTCTGCTAATTTAGAATCGAGTTAATGAGGATTGCTGATTGTTAAAATCTCACTGGGTACGCAAACAATGAGTAGAGAAGAATAAGAAGATACAACGGAATGACAACAGGAACAACCAAAACGAGCACGTAATAGACAAGCAACTCGTCCATTGAAAAAGATGAAGAGAAAGAGGAGAAGGAAGAGGAGGAGCGACAAAAATCATCTACAACCATCAACTCTACGGAGATCTCCAGGAGTGACATAAACGGCGAAAAACAAAAATCGGCAGCGGGGCATTAAGGCGTCAGACTAGAAGTTCAGGATGATAGCAGCGACAGAAGGAAAAGGGCAGCAGGCATGCGATGAAATCTCGTCGAACGATGAATTAGGTAGAAAAGTTGATGTGTAGCTAAGGCAAACTCACATTTTGATGAAATATGCTACTTTTTCTATCGCGAAATACAACAAAGAGAATAAGTAATAACCACATATTTCCGCTGTTGCTAAAAAGAACTTGCTGAAGAAAGCTGCACTATATGACACTGGCTGGTAACAGGTCAAAGGTGTTCGTCGAGCGCTTGGAGGTTGCGCCAACCGTTGGCGCTGCTCGTCTTAGCACAACCTCGTCGCCGATACATGAATACTCTCGATTTGACAGCGATCCCTGAACAAACGAACTCACTAGTTTGTACGAAAAACAGAAGTATTCATTACCAGTTTTCATTCTCGATGAGAGTAATCTCTATGACTAATAATACTGACTTTTGCAAAACACTGAACCGCAGGTGTCTATGGTGGGGAACGAACGCGCTATTGTCCTTTCCGGGGAGTAACGCGTTCACCACCACACCATGCGGGTCCTTTGTTTCGCTTGTCTTTCAGCTATTTCTATCGATCTTTGCCACAGCAATCACCCCAATCAGCCACAGAACGCGTTACTCCCCGGAAAGGAAAATAGCGCGTTCGTTCTCCACCATAGACACCTGCGGTCCAGAGTTTTACAAATATCTCAGCAACGTTATGGTTGTATTTCGCTTAGTACCCTGCCGCGAAATTATAGCAGGCAGAAAATAAAAAGGTATAATACTGACTTTTCTCGTCAAACCCGGAAAATGAAAAGAAACTATAGTGCTGGAAAATTGTTTCTGAAGAGTTGATGAGGCGCTTTACGAGAATTGTATGAATGGGTTTTCAATAACTGGGTTGATATTTATTCATTGTGCCGTCAACGATGTAGAACCCATGATAGATACTTCTCTCTAAGTGAGTAAAATTGTAAGAAGAAACTCCTTACGAGCATACCTCGAGAAGCGGTGGAGAATGTGCAGAATTCCGGCTCGACGGTGATGGCATGCCGTAATTCGTATCAAGACCGGCGGTGAGCAACATGTCAGCACACTCTTTGAAACCGCTGTTTCGCGCATGCCATAGTCCTGATCTACCTCGTTCATCAACAGCACGGATATCGGCATTATTCTAAACGGGAAGAGAAACGATGAAATCAAAAAACGCACCGTTTTCCACGAATCAACCCAAAGCTATAGTTTACGAAGCTTCACTATCACTGAGAAGTTCGCATACTGTTTCGCAGGAATGGTATAGAATGCTACATAGAGCATCGAAGAGCGCTAATGAGGATAAATGATGAAGCGTTCGACGTTGACCAATCCTTATTGGATGCGCCATGCATTCATCTTCAACAAGCGTCGTACAGGTGATTGAATGCATGGCTGGCCTTTATAACGACTCACGATAGCATACCGATGTATCAAGTCGGTGTTTCATTCTGCCAGACAAATCTGGTATTAATATGGCGGTCACGAATGGATTAGAAGGGCTTGGTGAGTTCGAGGCGTAGGATCGAAAACAAGACCGATCCAGCGTGCACTACAGGGTATCTATAATCACAGTGCACAGGTGCCCCATGTACCGAGCAATGATAATAGATTATTTCGTGATTTCGATCTTCAAGATTTTATAGCAACGGAAGAGTGAAAAACAGTAAAGAAAAAGAGAATTACAGAAATTAGGTAGCTTGAACACAACCAAAAAGTAATTCTACCGCCAAAACGGACAATAAAAGTTTATTCAGTTTCGAAGCATGAAAGCGTTTGGGGCTGATCAATTTCTAAGGAATGCATCACGTATTCCACTCCAATGAGCATCATAGATGTTACTGAATGCATATCTAGCTTGCACATGACATTCTGAAGCCGACCTATCAACTCAACGCTCTTCTAATCATTCCAAACAAGTTTGGTACCCATTTACCAATCACAGATGGACCATGGGTCTGTTTTCTCTGGGGGAACGGAATTGAACCAAGGAAGACACATGTATGGCAACGCACTGCTGACCACCAGTACATCCATTTTTCAAAACATTTCACAAATAAATGGATATAAATAGCTACGAAATTATTGTACAAGCTTGCTAAACCATACCCATAGTAATAACTGCAGAATAGCGAGGCTACCAATGCTGCAAGCAAGATGGAGTGGAGAACGGCGGTCACGCGTGCCGGAAACGGTGCTGTTGACGTCCTCCGGGGAGGCGCGCGCCAGCAGAAGTGACACCTCGGCCACGTCACGAGCCAACACTGCGCTGACCAACTGCGAACTGACCGTCGCGTCCACGCGGAGCGACGGAAGGAACAGCTTCGCCTCGTATTTGTCACGAATCCACGACTCCTTCACATCACTGAAACATTGTTATTTCTTCGCTTTTTCTTCTTATACCTAGCATGATGTAACGGACAATTTTATTTTGGAAGAAACGTCCAAAAATTAGACAATCACATGCTCTAATGTTAAAAAAAGAGATATTGTAGGATTCTAGGAGAACTACACAACACCAAAGAAATTAACAGCAATAAACACACTAAGAACTTTAAGAAAAACCTACAGTGGACTGTCAGGGTGAGGACGTCGATCAACTGGAGCGTTATGCTCCCACAGCCGATTCGCCGCATCGTTGCCGATTGCTTGCATCACAGCCAGAAATTCCAAAGGCCATGCATCCAAGTCAAGAGAGCGAACGCTGCAAATAACACAGTTGAATAATATTGAATGCTGATGAAAACAATGAAGAAATATAGAAGAAGAGAAAAACCGAACGAAATTCTAACAGAATTTAAATCAAACACTCGAAAGAAGTCACAGACCGTGAAATATGCGATCCCAGATTTCTATGCGTCCCTGAACACTCAATACATATTAAGATGCCGAGGTTTAAACTAGCCCAGTCTGGTGATGTTTGGCCACAATCTGCACAACGATCGTTGCCCGGCAGTTGACGCAGTGCCAACACCTGCAAAACACATTATTTCCTCGTTCAACTATGAAAATATTGGTGCCACGTGATGTAAAAGACAACAGTATTACGTACAATAACTTTACTAAGATCAAAAATCAAATCTAACTATCAAGTAATGAGTTGAAAAAAAGTATCACGTCCTCACCTCTTCCCTATCACCTCGAGCTCTCGTACTCGGTTTACTCATCTGATTCTGCAGCGCTTTTTCGATTTGTTCTTCAATGGCTGCTACCCATGCATCACGTTCTTCAGCGGCCACACAAAACTCCCAACGTTTCTGATCAGAAGTGATTATCTGAAACCGAGATGCTTTCAAAGAATCCCACTAAAGAGACAACCTAAAGAAAGAGTTGATGTCTGAGTATAAACAATTAATTCGCGTTGCACTTAAATTTTTATTAAAACCCGTATCTTCCAGACATTGTGTTTAACTAGCTCAAGAAAAACCTAGAAAAACTGTCAACTTTATCGATTTATACATTCACAAAGAATTTCTACTGAGCTACACCTTCCAGAAATTTACCTCAAAGCACTCATCATCCTCATCGGTGGCTTTCCCTGCAGATCCAAGCCGACGATTTCCACCTCGCCTTTTTTTGTGGCCGACTACTGTTTGAGGAGTGAGCTGGACAACAGGTGATGCCTCCTTTGCATCGTCACTTCCGCCACCAGATGTGCCCTCGCCGGACCCACCGCCTATAAAAGAAAGGTTATTCCGGACGGAATGAACGTTGTTATCAAATTAAAACACAAGGCGAAAAAACCTCTACAAGCGGCCTCTACTCGTTATGAAACCTTCCACGTGAAGGTTCTATTCTAATTCCCGAATAAATAAATTTAGATGGTAAAGAAACACTGTGCGACAATCACAATCTTAAGAAAAACCATTCGGACGAAGGAAGAAGAAAGCTTTCACCTGCATCGCTTCTCCTCGTTTCATAAGGTCTCAGTACTACTGAGTTAATCGAATTCACTGTGCCAGTCTCTTCCGACTGACTGGTCGCCATACCACGCTGTGTATTACGAGGTCGTTGTCGACCAGCAATCCGAACAGTGGCCAAACCAAGAAATACCTTCAGAGACACAACTATTTTCGAAACAAAAATTCTTCCTCACTCATACAAAGATTCAAACCAATTTTTAACTGAACCATGACATGACCACCTTTCTATTCAGTCCAAGTACTAGTCAAATTCGTAATCATTGACCTAGACGTTTCTGCCCACCTCTTTTCCATGACTAGGCTTATCACGGTAGTCTTTCTGCGTATGATGATATGTTAATCGACCATCGCCATATAGACATACATACTTCTTTTTCCATTCGCTGTAAATCGTATTAAGTATACAAAACAACCAAATTCACTGCATACAATGGGAATATTCGTAGCAGAATGTTTTCTTTTCAAGACGGTTCCTTGTGACTATGTCAACAAATAGTGCAAAATTTCATCTCTAGAGAAGATACGTCAATGTACATAAGATTCCAGATATACTGTTTTAGTACAAAATTAGTAATGTTTATATTCAATCCAACTCATAAAACAACCAACACAAGCAACACATCTCGGCGAAATCAAATGCTGTCGAGGACTTTACTAATCGATCTTTTATTAAAAACCTTGTAAGCTCACTTTAAATTAGTTATGACTATTTGTTCGAAGTATTTGGACGTCAAGTAGTGCATTTAATTCATGATAAAACTTTCCAAATCCCGTTTTCAGTGAAAAAAACTGTTAGCGTGAGGATTTAAACTATTTTTCATCATCTTTATCATCAATGACACTAACTGACCGATTCAATGCCCCCTTGGTACTTCGCTTATGCATCGTGCCCTCCTTGATGGGAATCTCTCGACCACCACCGAGATTCAAATTCTGTGGCTTATTCTTATCTTCATTTTCTTTTGGTCGCTGCTGAAAGCAATTTTCTCACTGAAAAAACTCGATGAATAATGACAAAAAAAAGAAACAAAACGAAGGAAGATTATATGAGAACGTACAAAAATGTTTGATATTCTTCTGTTTTTTCGTTGCGTCGTTGGGGTAGACGATGGGGTTGGCAGATGTGAGGTGGAGGCACTACCCACCGAATGTGCGTCCAGACCAACTCCAAACCCAGCTAAATCACACCCTGGATCGAGCAGTGCAGCCGATGAACGAGTATGGACACCTATAACATACTGCTGGATTGAAACGAATGCTTTGTGCGCAGATTACATTAGAATGGAGTCTATACTTTACTATAGGTAGTTATGAGAGTTTTAACTGATGAATTTCATTTCTTTCTAGAGGTTTTCTGAACAAGAGAATAATACGCACAACACAATGGTAGTATCGTACGACAAATTAATTTATGTCAGTCCTTACTAATAAACACCTTGAGAGTCTCAAAAATCACTTGTTAACAATGGATACGGAGAAAAACAGTCTCTACCGGTTTGTAAGGAGGAAAATAAAAGATGAAGAAACGTTATATTACGATGGCTTTTCTGTAAAACACACAGCATTTACAATATTATATTTTAGTGCATATATGGCAAACAAGGCATTCGCCAGCCTGTTAGCAAAAAGCAATTAAGCATAAAAAATGACCAGAAAGAGCTTCAGCATGACCAAGTCTATGGATGCACATGTTTTCTCCACGCCTCATAGACATCCCTATTTTTAGCACTAAAATCTCACCATTAGTTATGCTTTTCTGACTGCTTGACGGCGAAACACCCCGGTAGTCAAGTTGGCCGGACCGGCTGCCGAATTGCATCTGTGCGGGCATTCCAGACGGAACAACGAACGCCGACATTGCACGATCAGCACCACGTTGTGCTGAACAAATAATTTATTGAACCCAAGTTTTACTATGACTTTACAGATCTGATGAACACATGAAAATAAATACCAAATAAATAAACATTCCGTAACCCAAAAGACTGAACATATAACTGAATCGAATACTGTAAGCTTACTTCATCCCAAAATTTCTCTACAAATATCAATTGCGCCGTAAATTAAACGAATGGAAGGAAGTATAACACGAATAAGAAAACGGAAATCCTGTCTACCCAATTTTCATGACAAGTCCTAAGAATAAAGCGCATAATTAACTTAACATCGTTAAATATAGATACTAATTTCTGCTTCAAAAAACGTAATGTACTTATATTTCACATAATATCCTGCCCTTAACAGTATATAAAAATTGACGACATTGTAGTTTATAGCTCCAGGTTAACTGGGTGCATGCCGATTTGTGCTCACCAGATCAATCTCATTGATGGATGATTGTCGATAGCTCTTATAGGTCAATAACATGGCTGAGAAACAGGCAAAACGAAGGACTCGCATAGTGTGCTGATAAACGTGTCAGCTCCCGGAAAGGGTAATAGCGTGTTCGTTCCCCACCGCAGACACCTGCGGTCCGGAGTTTTGCAAATATCTCAGCATTACAATAGTTATATTTCACAAAATACCCTGCCGTTAAAAAGAATAGGCAGTAAATAAAAAGGTTAAGATTACGGTTATAGTTGACATAATAGGCTGCCTTTAAAAAAATAGTAGGCAGTAAACAAAAATTGATGACATAATGTACTTCCTTATACACAACACAACAAATTAGCATTCATGACATTTATGCTTCCGATACATTTTGTACGTATCCTTAACTAGAGACACATGGTGGCCGAAAGCATGTGTATCACGAGACATTCTATATGCTTGGTTGTATAAACTATTGCCTTAGATGTTCCCTCAAGGTTTACTGGTTTTAATGATCATAATTTGGTTTAACACAATATCGCGAAAAACAAAAGTTGGACTAAGTGCTTGAAATTCTCTTCCTCTAACTTGACATAAGTCTCTACAGACTAAGCCTAACGAATTCTACCACACATCGCTTGCAGTTGTTACCACGTATGCGTTCGCAAGGTAAATGGTCTGCGTCAGTGAATTCCCTATTCTTTAGTTTCTGCTCTAAAAACTTCTAAAAGATAGAAGAAGCAGCAGACTTAGTTCCAAACACTTCGAGAGCGACTGATAGCGCGAAATGTGTCACGGAAATTCCACTCCACATAAGCGATCGCCGTTTCTGCTCCGTTTACGGGTCCTTAACCTTGCTGAATGATCATTCATAGTGCATTCTTCTGTTTCCAAAGAAGTAATTTCTTGGTGGCCCTGTCTTAGTATATTTGGGGTTCGATTGCTAAAATACTGCTTATTTTTATCAATGAAATCCAAAGCGGTTTTCTCAGTTCCTGTGAGTCCTCTTGGAAATACTGAAGTGGAAGGTTTTCTTTCCTTAGATTATTTCAGCATCGAATAAGCAGTTCATTTCATCACGAGACAACTACGACGCTGCGTATCTTGACGATTTTCAGCAATTCTTTGTGTTTCCAAAATTGGTTTGCTCCAGACTCTATCAATTTCAACTGTTATTTTCGGACAGGCAACTGCTCCATAATCCTAGCTCTTCCTAGCTATCGAATGGATAGCCAAGCGAGCTATCCCAAGAATTTTAGCATTGCCGTTAACCATTTCACTGAAGTGCAAACGAAATGCGCGTTGAAGCCAAGATGTACGGTCCATGAGGCCTTCAGCGAGGCTTTGTGCATCGATTACCACAGGTTGTCACTCTATTCACCTCGTTCTCCTATTTTCCATGTTTCCCTAACTTCTACGGATCAGATGTGATATTCTCCTTCTGTTCCCATACTCCAAGATCATATTTAACCCTTGCTTATTGTGAAAAAAAAATACTCCTCCACCATTCAATCGTAGTGCTGTTAGCATTTAATGGAGCTGTGTAAATTGTCTAAAGAATATTACGATGCTTACTTTATGGTTTTGACACCTTCCCATTTCAAGCAATACCCATAACTCATCAAAGTTATTGAAAATGAAGTAATGAGTTGCTTGCAAAAAACTATGCTTCACGCAAAGACCGATGCCAGTTGAAATTTTCCAATGATTAGTGCACTTCAGAGTTGGAAACCTTATAGATTCATAGAAAAACTTTGTATTATCGTTCTATCGGTATTAATGTCACCATACCTCTGCTCATTCCATACGATAACTATGATTCGTCGAGCAACTGCAAAGAATAGAGCAATCAATACGCTCTGTGCGAATCAAAACTGAAGATAGTGAATACGAGAATGAGCGAAAAATGGACCATGGTTATGACGACGAGATTACCGGTGCTTGGATGAGCTAGGTACTACTTTGAGATACCACTTATTGTTTGGAAAAAGCCAGTCACGTATTGATGCAAGTATTCTGCATGCATGCATAGATGCCCTAGATTTCTACGAATTATTTATAATTCTATGTGATTTGCTTGCAAAAATGACGAATACTTGTGCCCAATGGAAGAATTCAATTGTATGTGAGAAGCGACAATCGTATCTCAGGAAAAAGAACTAGTAAGTGGTGGTCATACCTTGTTCCTTTGTTGTTCTAGCATATCTAGTTCTACCCATGGTTTATGTAGGTATTCACATTTGTTCCTGCGCGACAAGCAAAGGTTAACATACCTGGGCGATGTGATGGTTGGCTGTCATATGAAGTCAACAAAATATAGTGATCCCAGACTAACTACAATACCTGCTAGGCGTGTCCATACAAAAAGTGATAATTCAAAAGATATTTTTTGCACCTTTCGACATTGGTCCTGCAAAGTGCTATCCACATGCAAGAAACAGGGTTTTTGTGGGTGAACACAGACTGTGTGCCAAACTTGTATATTGAACACGATGGTAGGCAAAAATTATGACTTCGATAATAACAACGGATCGTTGGTAATCACTACGAATCCCATTTAGAAGGTGTGTTCTGTATATTATTATAGGTAAGCATTATAAATTCTATGTAAGAGGCGTTCATTATTTGTAATAAGAAATTTTGTGCGAGAGCCACTTATTTGTTGGTTATCGCAAGGAGAACTGTAGAAGTTGCATACTGCTATAGGACTTTTCCAGTTTTCCAAACTTTCCCAATTAGGGAAATCTACAAGGATAAAAGAATAAAGGACAAAGCTCCCTGCTCTCGTTGATCAATCCCTGGAGGATTGCGCCATGCATTCGACTTCATTAAGCATCGTTGGAGGTGACTGAATGCATATCCGGCCTTTATGACTCGCGGTGGCCCAGCGATATATCGAACCAGTGCCGCTATCCTCCAGACAAGTCTGGTAGCAATTTACCGACCCCATGGGGATAGAAGGCTTGGTGAGCCTTGGGCGTGGGGATCGATCCCATGTGCATTGCAGGGTGCTTCGGACCACTCCGCCACACGCGTTACATTTAAGAGTTAGGAATACGCATTTTCTCTAAAAACGTATTCCACACGTTGATGAATGCGCACTTCATCTATGACAACTCTTGCCACATGCCCTATCCATACTTACTACTTACGTACCATAAACACTTCCATGTAAGCTTCTAGTAGAAGTTGTATGTTGTAAAATAGATGTTTCTGCGTTAAACGACTACAAAATTGGTAATAAGAATGTATAATGAGAATATTGGACAGTATATAAACCTGTTATTCTGATGGGAGGGGCACATTACGCTTCCATGTGAATTCTGTGCGGTCGGTCTTCACGCGACATACTCAGTGGAAGACTCATAGAAAGCGGTGAGTGTGCAGAGCTATGCTAAATGTGAATGAAATCTTGGTTTAGCGTTTTCTCTGTTTGGTTATGGAGGTGTTTGGCCGAGTGGATTGCTGTCAACTTGACCCTTCCAGGCTCTGAGGAAGGCGAAATCCGCCGAAACGTCAGCTTGTGCGTAAATAAAGAAATAAAATAGCACCTCGTGTTTGCTGAACAGAAGTAGAAAGATGTATAGTGAGAGTTGGAAATGTGTTCTTTTCCCAAGGGCGTAGTTTGCCAATTGACGAATGCGCATTTTGAGGGTGCATAGCTCTTCTGTATACTATAAATATGTTTATAGAAATCTCCTCAGTAATACACTATCTATTCGTGAGAATAAAGTGTTCATAACCTCTAAACTTTACTGCGAAAATATCAACAGATCCGCTGTGGAATTTAAGCAGACGAGCTGACTCGTCCGAAAATATGCCGTATAGTTTTCGCTAGAATAGCGCACATAGAACGCCTATCGATGGATTAACTAAATCTGTATCGATTTTCTGGTTAACGACTAACTACAAGAATCCTGACAAAAAACTCTACGCAACGAAATAGCCCAAAGAAAAGCATTTGTATTGAAACCAAGACGTACAGTCTCAAATGTAGAGCAACCTACATATAGAAAGCAATGCGTATGGTCGTCGTGAAATGGTTAAAGGTCCACTTTTCATAAGGAACGAAATATTATACATTGACACGACTAATAGCTTTTAAGAACGAAAAAAAACTAACTGCTAAAAGATGAACGTTAGGAAATATACAGCTTAAGAATAAACTAAAACTACAAAAACACCAGCAACTTACTTGTTCACTATGGTAATGCCATCTCTAATGTTAGGTTCAAGCAAAAAATTTGCGGATCTCACAGTGAACTTCACAAGCGCACTTTGCAACAAATAATCCTTGCTTGCTCTGCTGGTCTATACGATTTTAAAATTTTATTTCTTACTCTTGTAACAGAACTCAACATTTCCAACTTAACAACTGCTCACTATTTAGAAAACAGTATGAAGTTGGAAAAAGCCCCACTAAATGCGTGTCGCATGAAACGAACGAGAAGTAAGGAGATCATCGCGGCGTAGCTCGCTCTACGTTTCATTTAAACAACTCTTGACTCTTGGTCCCATTTCTTGACCGCATTAAGATGTCCGGGAGGAGGTAGATCCTACATGACAACCAACGACGTTCACTATTTTTTTTCTTTGATCGAGGTGTTCCCGAGTATCCTACAGAGCCTAACTTAAACTGGACATCAGAAGATAATTACGAAGAATTTTCCTTAGAGAGAGAACCATGTAGTACAAAACCACAACTCTTTGGCGAAACGACTGCAACGGAGAAGCAATGTGAGACACAGTCAACAATAGTGACCCAATTTCCATGCACAGGACATCTCCACCACACCTTACAAAGCTGCTCCTGTGCTGCAGAGAAATTACAGGTCTTGCCTAGCACTGACCATATATAAAATGTCAAAAACCGAACGTAGCAGAAACGCGATAAAAACACGAAATGATAAAAAAGAAAAGGAACTTTTCAATTTTACGCATTCTCACCTTCTCAGACTAGCCATAACGTGGACATAGAAAATAGATTCCTAATTAATATAACGGTATTGAAAGCCGAGAAAAAGGCACCGCAGTGTGACGACGAAAGCTTACAGTCTTGTCTGTCCTAACAAGCAAACTGGTGTACAGAAAACATGATAACACCGAGAACAAAAAACGAATGCCGTCACCACGGAGAAAACCATTTCAGCTACCCAACTATTCAACCGAGCACGAAGAAGTATATCTAGTCGGAGCAAGAAATTTTAATACATTCACAAATTGTTCACATCATGACTGTTTGGGTTACACCAGATAAACCCAACAGCCCTAATAAATACCACCATAATGATCTGAGAAACTTGCAACACTTGGACCCCAGGTCAGACCAAATGTTACTCACTTCACCAATAAGGCCCTTACTTTTCATTTCTCTCAGACAGCTTTCTCCTATCTCAATATAATTGTGGCTGTATTTCACATAATACCTCGCCGTGAAAAAATAATGCGCAGTAGATAAAAGTTTCATATTGCGATTTCGACTAAAGCCTCAGCTAACTTGGTTTGATGTCAATTTGTGGTCCCCAGATCATTTACGTTGACGGGTGATTGCCCTACGGTAAAAAGACTGGCTGAAAGGAAGGCAGAACGAGAGCATCATTGGTGTCGTACGTAACACGTGATCCCCACGAAAAGGGTAATCGCAGTTCGATCTGGCATGGGGTCCAAGTTCTGCAAATATCTCAGCATCATTGTAGTTTCATTTCACATTATACCCTGCCGTGAAAAAATAATGGAAGGCAAAAGTCACACATTGTAATTTTATTAAATAAACTCCTTTTTTGCTAGAACAACTTTGGCTTTCTTTTAGAAACACCTGCTTACATTTAGAGTAGGAAGATGAAAAATATTGCTTGTTCCATAATACTTGTCGTGAAATATGAAAAGGGAAAACTTAAACAGTTGGTGGTGAAACTGATATATAAAAACCTAAATTTGCAATCTCTTTCAACTTTTCCCTTTAACTTAATTATTTACCACATTTTCCTTTCTCTGTATAATCCTCTGATACAACCACAATGACGCTGAGATATCTGTAAAACTACCTAATGCAGGTGTCTGCGACAAGAATTGAACATGCTATTACTCTTTTCGCGGGCTAACGCTTTCACCACCACAACATGTGTAGAAGGGACCCACACGGACCTGCGGTCCGGAGTTTCGCAAATATCTCAGCGTCATCATGGTTATATTTCACATTATACCTTGCCGTGAAAAATTGTAGTAGGAAGTAAATAAAAAGTTAACATTGTAGTCCCCTGAGAGTTTTTCATTTGCACAACACTAAGTAGATTGAAAAGGATAGAACTTCCCATGATTTCATCAAAATCCTCCTGACAGAATAACATGCTACTTCGCTTGTAAGTAGTAATCCCCGAGTTTATAACGAAAACCAAACAGTTTACTGTAGTTCCCAGATAACTCGACGTCCACTAATTTCGCAAAATTCTTATTTCGGAAAAGAAATCAGCAAAAGCTTACTATTAACGATTCCGGCAATTTCGCGTTGAGGTATGTGAGTTTTTCTCGATGCGTTGCTCATAAACTGCTCAGCTAGCGGAGCCGACGAGATTGAGCGTTGATGATAGGCGTTTTTTTGTGTTGAAAGCGCACCGTAGAGCACGTTTTGCATAAAACGAGATTCCTGAAAAAGTTACACTCCCAAAGCAAGTATAATGACGAAGAAAGCCAGTATTGTAGAAAAAAGTTAAGAACGATTTTCAAAAGTATATAAGCAGAAAAATGCACCTGATAATCTTTCTTGTCGTGTGGAGCCGGTGTGGTTGGAGTGGGCGTGCGCGTGCTACTACCGAACGAGGCTCGGTGACGTTGTTGGAGAATTTTACAGCAAGCTACAAAGATAACTCAACAATCAAATATGAGAAAGTCATATGAACGTGATTCAGTCAGAACTAGTTTTAAACGGTGACACGATTACGCAAAAATTATGTTGCAGAGCAATTTCTTCAAACATGAATGGTGAAATTCTATTCATCAACTCATTATGATTGATATTTTCTACCTCATAAAGCATAGGAGTAGGAAATACATCTTTCTCAATGTTTCTTACATCCTTAATTTTGGCGCAAATACTTCGAGCTTGCCAAATTTGTTCCTGCCATAATCAACAAGTGCGTTGAAGAGCAAAATTAGAAAGCAGTAATATGAAATTGAATTTGATAAAGTATTATTGCAATTGTCCCACTAACCGCTTCCATTGTGGTTGTTGGTGTTCTTGGGTTAGGGACTGTAATAAAATGCGGTGGTTTGTCCATCAAGTAGGGTTTCATTGACCGAGAGGGGGTTCCGCATTTCTATTCCGAAATCCAACCCATCTCAGGGGTTCACAAGCTCAACGACCACAATATACCAGCATCTTGAAAACCAGCAAACGAACAAAATCCACAAAATATTTACGTTTTCATAACGAGACTACCTGCACTTTACATAATATAATAACTTGAGGTCTAATGTTTTCGTTATAAAAAGGATAAAGATAAAGCTCCCGGCGTTTATCAATTCCTGAGAGATGCGCCATGCATTCGACTTCATTAACCACTGCTTGAAGGTGATTGTATATCTGGACTTTACAATGACTCGCGGTGGTTACCGATGTATCGAGCCAGTGCTGCTACCCACGCAGACAAGTCTCGTACCAAATCGCCCACCCCGGAGAGCTGGGAGCCTTGGTGAGCCACGGACGCGTGAATCGACCTCATGTGTGTGCTGCAGGGCGCCTCCGACCACTGCACCATGTTTTCAGTAGAAAACAAACATATTAAGACAGATCATCAGCCAGATATAAGTTGCATCACTACTAAGTTGGGATAGAGTAGAGGGTTCAGTCTTCATGATGAGTCATTGAGGCAAACAAACACAGACGTTTATGCTTTATTCATCGCAGATAAATTTTCTAACAACTCATCTGTCGTGAAAATACAAAAGCTTTCCTGACTTAGAAAGAAAACGAGCGAATGTCCGTGCTATCTAATTAGCCTTAAACAAATCGCTGTTGTCAATCTAACAAAAAAAAACGCCCTTAATGGCCGAACGCCGATATGGGAGGATCAGGCAGAGTGTTCATGGGATACTTAACGATTAAATGAAATGAGCTCAATATGAAGTGATGTCGAGTCAAGTGACAAAATATGCTCAAAATATTATAATGAAGGACTCATTGAGGAAATAAACGCTTCATGAATGTAGCAAGTGACGAAACATGAATAGTCGCTAGATATCAAACATCGCCTCCCACTGAGCAAACATCGTTCACAATTGAGCGCCATGCACGACGTGCTGTTGGCTCAATATATAGAATTACGCTATTTTTTTTCTACAATCTTCCAAAACAACAATGAAGATCATTCTTCAGTCCGACTTCTATTCGTGTCAAACTCAAAGCTGCCAAATTGCCATCGAAACAACGATGATCACATACACTCAATCAACTGTGAATCGTAGGCGAAAAAGGCGCTCATAGTCTCAAGTGGGTGCACGGACATCTCAACATGGTACACTCACGTTTGGTGGGGAAATTAAGAAGCATGAGGACCTTCATCACCGCGCTGCTACTAATAAAGCAATCCCAGTGTCGAGCATTTAGACAAAACACTTTTAAAGAGTCCCTGCATATACAGTCAGTCAGTTAGATAGCCATGTATCAGTCAACTTCGCAAAACGGTCTGATCGGTTAACAAAGTGAATAAGCCGAATGAAAGGAAATAAGAACTCTAAGCAAGGAAACAACTTATGCTAGTTTTCTAAAGTAAACAAATGAAATCACCATATATGGTATGAAAATCATTTGAGATCCCTTCATCTAGCCATTTTCTTCTTTCTTGCACACGCTGATCAAAACATCAATTCCAATTCATTCAATTTTTTTTTACATTTAATGATTAGAAGTCGGTGCACCTTACGAAAGACTGAGGACTCTCAACAATTCTCAACGCTATCACGATGGGTTCGCAGTTAATTTATAGCGAGGCGATATCGTGAAAAATTTGAAATGGACAACGGTTTTCAAAAAGAAGAAAGATTTAGAAAGTTGGATCGAGGTAAGAGAACAAAACTGGATCATTTCGAAAAACTTTTCCTAGGGCTATTTTTCCCATGAAATTTCTTCGACGAATTGAAAACTACTTACACCTGAAGCAGTTCTCGAACAGCACATCTCATACAAAGACTATATCAATTTAAATGAGATAAATGCATGCAAAAATATAAGGAGACCATATTATTCCGCCTTTGTTAACAGGAATGAACAGAAAAGCACTAAAGCTTGAATTACTAGGAATAGACGCTGAAATTCGGGGCCAGATGTCGTTCGTGTAAGCTAAGAGGCGAAAGTGCGAACAATAGTGATGATCCGGATCCTCACTTACGGCCATATGTAAAAGTCATAGACAATAGTGCAGCGGAAATCAGTGACGGAAATAAAGAATGTCATTCTTCACCAACTAGTTGTGGCCTATATTACAACGGAAATAGAACCAGCTGAGAGACAAGAGAAACGAAAGACCTGCATGGTGTGGTGGTGAACGCGTTACTTCCGTGAAAGGATAATAGTGCGTTCGTTCCCCACCTTAGACACCTGTGGTCCAGAGTTTTGCAAATATCTCAGCAACATTGTGGTTGTATTTCGCTTAGTGCCCTGCCGTGAAAACTGCAGTAGGCAAAAAATTAAAAGTAAAACGTTGTGATTACAATGGAAATAATTAATGATAAATGAAAAAGTAATAAAAAAAAAAGACGTAGAACGATGAACAAACAAGTTTGATACGTTTGTAAGCACCCTAAACTGATTCTACTTCCAAGGATTCGAAGATTTTCCGGCCAATCTTATTTAGAAACCCTCTGCTGACCACCATAGTTTCGTACTGTTGCTTGAGCAATGCAAGTAAGTAGGCCTAAAAGGACAATTTACACGTAGGAACTCATTCACAGTGGACTGGGAACTAAACGCGCCGTGGAGAATTTATTCAAAAACGACTAAAATAGTTGGTGACGTTGGTTATAACTCAGAAAATGGAATGATTTCGTTCTCGATACCATTAAATGAACAAAGAAAAACAGCAAAATTTCGTGAATATTTCCGACTTCCCAGGAAATCGTAAGGAAGACCGAGCAAAACACAATTATTTCTTGCTGTATCGTCACTCTTGTGAAGGTGGTCAATGCTGATTGATTACTGAAGAGTTGTTCCTAGTACAAATAGTAATAAGGAACCAACCAGAAAAAAAAAACAGGTGTAGGTGCAGCAGTAGAACGGATCGAAATTGGTTTGCAATTAGCAGGTAGGAACAGCTGAAGTCTCCGGGCCATATGCACAGTCAATCGTCAACTGCTCAGCGAGCACTCGAACGAATTAACGCTAACGTGCGCCCCACACGCCACCAAGCCACAATATACATTAACAAATCTGCTCGACGTAATGACCCGTCCATCCATTGTCGATGGATGAGCGCCGACTTGACTTCATTGTCGCCTCTACTGCTCTCAGCTTATCGCACGTGTCTCCCATCACCGAAGGTCTCTGCACCGAGCAATGATAACACGAGTGATAACGGTCATAGTTTGCGTGGCCAACTTATAGTCTCCGCTGTTCGACAGTGATAAAAACAAATCAACAATCGAAGAGAAGCTGACACAAATGCGACGCTACTCAATCTATTTTAAAACTGTTGAAAGCTAAAGAAGTAAACGTAAAAAACTTTCAGATTATAACAACACCCTTTTGTTTAAAAAACGTGTTATCAAAGGGTATAGACGGAATTCGTAAGTTATAAGGAGATTGCTCTGTTGATCCTTTTAGATCCATAAGAAAAATATGAAATATTCTTAAAATTTCGGAACATTCCCTTCTATTCTAGAATTTTATGTCCCGGATGATCAATTAATATTGAGAAACGAGAAACAAAACGAATAACTACTTCGACTTTATCAAGCATCATTAGAAGTGCTTAAGTGTATGAATGGATTGTCTGGTCTATACAGTGACTTGCGGTGGCCTATCCATCAGTCAGTGTTACCATCCTACCAAACAAGTTTAGTACCAATTTGTAGATTCCGGAAGGATGGAGGGCTTGCTAAGTCCGAGGTCTTGGATCGAACCAACGACCTCATATTTATTGCAGGCTATCTATAACCACTGTGCTACACGTATCTCAAAAAAGAAAGCTTTAAATTACTGGTAAAAAATCAGTTCACAAGAACACAGTCTATAAAGAGCTAATAGAAAGACGTAGTGAAGTACACTGTATCAGTTTTTATACACTGACAAATACCGACCTTCCACCGTCCCATTATTGTTATGGGAACACGTTTTCGAACGTTCCTCAGCGTTGCAAGTCCCCAATTGCAAACGGCAGACTACGATGTATACAACAGGATCCATTTTTGTCTAGTTTCTCATGCAATTCTGGTACAAATTCCCACGGAACCATCACCAAGAAAATCCTCATCACAAGACTCACAGATCAACGGTTGCTACGGTACAATTCTAACGTTATAACGCCAACAAAGCCGGGTAAGTAGAGATAACTATCAAGTGTTTTGTTTACCATCACAAATTTCCATGTAATCATTGATAAGGAACATAGGTGGGCAACAAGGATTATGGCGAAATAAACTCCTTGCTTTTTCAGGAAAGAAATGTGAAATTTAAAAGTGAATTATACACCTCTCATATTTCTGACATACGCAACACTAATGAAGAAAACTATGCTTAAAAAAGCTAAATCCAACACTTACATGTCACACTTGAATTTATTACTATAAGAGCAAGTAGTCTTTAAAACACGTACCATCTTTAAACACTCGCTCCACATTCAATCCATATGTGGCACAGGTCTCGTAGTAAGCACATCGTTTCAGATGGTTTGCCATCTGTTTGCCTTCCTCTTCGCTGATCACCCGCGGGTTTTTCTCCGACAAAGTGTCCTACATCGAGCATTTCATTATCTCATTACAATGAAAAGATCAAGAGCGAAGAAAATAAGATCTTCATTGCAAGAAAAGCTTCGTAACGCATATATCTCAATAAAGTTGTTAGGATCAAAGTGCCAAAAAGAGATAGAAAAAAACAAACTTAAAAAAGCCAAAGAATAAAGTCACCTTGGTTCCTACCAACAACACCGGCATATCGGCAACGTTTCGGAACTTATTCATATGACTGTAGAAGTGTCGAACACGTTCAAAACTTTCCTGATTGTCTACACTGTATACAAATATCACTGCGTCCACCCACAATGAAAACTGCAACAGGCTGTGCTTCACTTTCAAAAACAAATCGAATTTAACCCAAACAATTTTTCATTTTTATAAAAAGTAAAAGGAGATGTCACTGCCTTCTTTTATGTTTAATCCGATTCCATTGAACGAAAACCCTTCAGAAATGGAAGAAAAAACAGCAACTAAAAGGCAAACTTATAGCTTATAAGCTAAAGAAACAAAGCTCCCGGCGATGACCAATCCGTGAGGGATGCGCCATGCATTCGACTTCATTGAAATCTTTTAGATGTGAATGAATGCACATTTCACTCATAAAATGAGTTGTGTTGGAACAACGACGTATCAAGTCAGTGCTGCTATCCTCTCAGACAAGCTCGGTAGCAATTTTGCATACCCGGAGGGATGGATGGCTTGGTGGGGCCAAGGTGAGGAATCGAACGAACGGCCAAGTATGTACTGTGCAAGGCACCTATAAATTTTAACATACCAG
The DNA here is from genome assembly GCA_900624975.1 of Angiostrongylus costaricensis. Lineage (NCBI taxonomy): Eukaryota > Metazoa > Nematoda > Chromadorea > Rhabditida > Metastrongylidae > Angiostrongylus > Angiostrongylus costaricensis. Next base: position 5,034 of record UYYA01000188.1, on the reverse strand, counting down.
TTCGAAGCGGTCTTAAAGCTAATAGCTATTTTACAACACAAAATAAATTTTTCAGTAACATAAAACTGAACTGACGGAAGAATGCGTGAAGAACTAAGACCAAATGAAATGCCAGCATCGGCCATAAGTTTAATTACAACTACTTATCGAGGAATGAAGCGCCAGATTGAGGTCTTGATCCCATCTTGACATTAACATCATCATAATTACGCCATTTGTTCACAGAAAACTTAGGACCACAAGACTACCCGTCCACAAAGCAGGTAACCCTCGAAGTTTGCCCAGCTGCAAGAGACCTTCTCAGTTCTAGTTTAGACAAAATCAAACCGTCGAATCCAGGAAATTTCAGTGAACCAAACAGAAGAGGTTGATACCGCATAACCATTGGACGGACCACTGCATTGTAAGATTCATTATAGATTTGCAAAATTTCCAATCCCTCTTAATTATCATCAGAAGATTTCTAAGATGAAAAGAAAACAGAAAACAAGATTTGTAAATTAATACAAAAATTCGTGATCGAACAACATTTCGAAAACAGCAAAGCAAAATGCTGTTCGGTTAACGAATTAGTACTGAAAACATGCTCCGGTAATGATAGTACAACGTAACCTGAACATCCGGTGTAGCGCTACCCTCGTCACGAATCAAAAGCAGATGACTTAGACCGTCAATGAAGACCTCTTTTTTAAACCTTCCGCCTGAAAAAAAAACATTACTCTGAAATCACCAATAAAAAATGACACCAGTAGGAAGTATCGAATAGTTCCAAAAAAGGAACAGAATAGGCTTGACTGTTGCACAAATGTATCTTTCTAAAGTAAAAAGCAGCAAAAAAAAAGCTAGATGAATAGAAGGGAAACAGAATAAAAGTCGACAATTGGTTAAATAACGTAAGAACATCGGTTTTTACATGCCAAGTTTACTACCAAAAGCAAAAAATTGTGGGTTCAAGGAAAATTTGAAACATAGGCTATACCCGGACGTCTTAACGTTATAACACTCAACTTTTACTAATAATATGACCAACATGTCTAAATAAGGTTTAGGAATTCTAGTAAAAGAAATCGTCAAGTAAACTGATGCCTCCGAAGAAGCGGATCGGAAGTTAACCCAAGAAATAAAGAACCAAAATGATCTGATTTGGCGAAAGTCATTGTTGGATTAACTCTGATGAGCAGGCAGGCACTGATCGTTGACTCTAGTGGTCAGTTGCCACCCTCATAAACCAAATGGCGATAAAACAGGAGTGGAGGGGTCGGAAAATCCGCGCTGAATGTTTGAGCACCCAGTATTTCATACAACTTAAACTAGCGCCTCCTTTTTTTTCCTTTCAACGCCTCAACAAATACAGACAGTTTCTTGAATTACAAACATCTAAATGTCAACAGATTCAACAGTGTATCATTGCACAAATTTTCGACTAATTTTCCCACTAAATCAAAAAATAACAGGAAAGAAACAGAAGAAAAGGCGGCACTTCTCCTCACTTGACACTGACGATGTTGAATTAATCAAGGGCAATTTTAAAAAATGAAAAATAAAAATAGTAGAATCCTTTGAAGTGAAGAAAGTGAGTGAAGTACTTTAATTTCCGACGTTTTCAAAAACGTTACTTCCGGTAAAACAATAGAAAGCGATTGGCAAGGCTTGCGTAATATGCATATATGACGCGTCGTTTCAAAGAAGAACGATTTTACAGCTCACGGGAAATTGCACCGCCATAAAAGAACTAAGGCCTTAATAAGAGATACTCGAATACGTTTTGATACCAAGATATCAGACTTTTCGAGTAACGGAGACACTAATATTTCTGACGATGAAACAATAAAAAATGATATAAGAATTAAAATCATAAGTGCTAATAAAAGCACTAACCTTCTGGACTTTCTTCCGCTGTAAAAGTTCCTGTTAGATATCGATGAACGAGTGAGGTTTTACCAGATGAAGTTGTCCCAACTATGCCCTGCAAATGCGATTAAAAAGCATACAACAACAAAATAAGAAATTTTGTGAAACGAAATAAAGAAAACTGGTTTTGGTTATAGGTCAAGTGCTGGAAGCAAGCAGGAAGGAACGATTGATAATTCAAACATAGCCCGCGGTATGGAACAGCAGGCTAAGCTCAACAGTAAACAGATGATGCTTAACGTCTTGTACACTAATGCTGTTGGTAATACAATATTCAAATATAACAGGTTTAAAAAGCAACCAGGCTAATGAAGAACTGTGGGAGGATAAAATATTAATCGCCAACATAAGCACATTTCTATTCCACTCACGATAAGAATTCTTCTAACTATTAGATGTAATTATCGGATTATAATGCCCAAGATGAGTGGATTGGATCGATTCTGAAACAGCAGATGCAGTTGAATGAGTTGAGTAGGAATGCCATGTTGGATGCTGCGAGCGTCTTATATGCCACTCATATGTAGGTGTTTGACCTAAGCTGTTTCTAATTACAGGCTCGGTTTGAGATGAAAGCAAACCGACAAAGCACTTAATGAGATTAGCCATCATTTCACAGAAGAACCTTCTGTTTGTAGGAGATAATGCGATGACGTGAAGCGATGCTATTACATTGTACAAAGGTGCAGAGAAACAACGAAAAAAACAGTTCAGCAAGAAGGACAACGTTCCCATGTGAAGTCCTCAACGGATTCTTCATTTGGATTTGTAAGATGCAATCTCCTGGGAATATACATAGAAACTCCTCGTTCTTGATTTAAATCGGAGTCTCAACATTCTATCCGACATCAAAACACTTGACGAGAGTGGGATTCGAACCCACGCCCCCGAAGGGACTGGTGCCTAAAACCAGCGCCTTAGACCACTCGGCCATCTCGCCACGTAGCTCCCTTGGTGTTTACCGGTAAAGCGTGCTTCCCACTCTTTTAAGATGACAATTCCCTTCCTTACTTTTCTATATTCTATCCCTACAGTCGTTACCAAAACGGTGACGAGAACTGCTGTAAACCGTAAGAGTTATTACACTCTGATAATAATATTACTACGCTTGTCCTTCCACTAATAACAAAGCAGAACATATTTATCACAAATCGGCGTGTGTTACTAATGAAGAGTAGTCGCCTTTCTTCAAGAGTGACATTTAATGTCTAAAACAAGTTCGGTCAAAAGTAGAAAACAACACTACTAATGTCGGGTGTTATTATAGGCATGAATTAATGTGTACTAGTCACCACTCAATGTCCACATATGTAACCGCTCCATTATGAAGCTAAACTCTCTCAAAGCGCTTATTCATCCTCATTTGAAAGTTACAAATGAGTTATCAATCTACTTCTAGTGCAAGGGTATCCCCACTAGCCATCCGAGATGACATAGGCCGAACATTTCACTTGATACCACATTATAGCAACGAATACCCAGAGAACGAACTCGAAACATTCGAAAAACTTTCTGCAACAGTTTGACTAAAGATTCGGATCGTACATCAAAACAGAACGAACTACAACAATGAACCAGCCTTCTATTCCGAATACACGCTTTTGTCTAACGCTTACTGTAGACACACACAGCAACAACATATTTGTTGCAAATCTTCCAACACTTGCGAAATGCGACGAGATGTTAACCACAAGATTATTACGATATCTTGCCGAAATTTCAAAGATGAGTTTCGTAACAGGTTTAAGGACATAACATAGTAGTAAGTTAATCGATAAAATAGAAACCACTAAAAGTACGTACTGTAAGAGTAGTCATCCTAATCAACACTCCATTGTTTCTGACCTGACCTGCCGCACTTCTCGACTAAAAGTGGTGTCTGCTGTGATGATGTCAAACAAGAAGAGAGCGCCATCAAACAGATTTTTTCATCTACACACTATAGCTCAAAAAATCTGATTTAGTTAGCTTAAAGGTAATGTGCGGACCATAAATCGGTTATTAAATCTGTGGTGTTTTTCGAATTAAACCTTTATCTTTGCTTGTAGAGATCTGAAATTGCGAGAAGACCTTATTTAATCAAAGAAGTATGTAGATGGATGAGTAAGAACTTTAACTAGATGCAGAATTAGCATGGCAACTTAACGAAAAACGGCTAAAAATTGATAGAATATATTTAAGTGAATTTGTTAAAGACATTAGAAAATTGAAGGCCGGAGTAAACTTACTGCAACCGTGATAAGTTTACGCATACTGGAAAAGATCACCACGAACAACTCCGAGATTCAAAGCCAGAAACGTCTTTCATCGCCCTCTCGGAAACCAGAGACCATATGTATACATACATGTGTGTGTAAATACATACATATGTAAAAGTATGCACATATGTATGTTTAAGTATACATAGAGACTATATGTGTACATACATATATGTGTGTAAATATATACATACGTATAAATATACATATGTACGTTTATGTATACATATATATACATATATATGTATATGTCTAATATATGTATATATATATATATATATATATATATATATATACACAAAGGTTGAAAGACCGACTTTCTATAAACCTCGGCACAGATAGTTGATATATTTATTTATATTTATACGAACTCATAAATTGATCTTCCTAAGCTGATGCGAGGTTGGTCCTACACGTAACATCACGGCTCTGAGGAAGGCGAAGTCGCCGAAACGTCAGCCATGGACCATCAACACATCAACAACAACGACAACGAAGACCTGTACCAACCTCGCATCAGCTTAAGAAGATCAGTTTATAAGATCATATAAATAAATATATACATAAAGGATAAAACTCTCGGCGTCGATCAATAGTTGAGGGATGCGCTATGCATTCGACTCCATTAAGCATCGTCTGGAGGTGATTGCATGCATATCTGACCTACACAGTGACCCGTACTGGCCTACCGATGTATCCAACCAGTGCTGCTATCATCCCAGACAACTCTGGTACCAATATGCCAACCCCGGAGGGATGGAAGGCTTGCTGGACCATGGGCGCGGGGATCGATTCCACGTGCGTGGCGCAGGGTTCCTCCCACCACTGCGCCACACGTGCCCTATATATATATATATAAATATAT